>JAOTRA010068571.1:0-14589 GCA_026260255.1 Pseudolaguvia tuberculata | reverse complement strand
TGTAGCAGAGAAGTATGTGAGGGTGGTGCAGGACATGTATGAGGACAGTGTGACAGCAGTGAGGTGTGTGGTAGGAAGGTCGGACTGGTTCAAGGTGAAGGTGGGATTGCATCAAGGATCTTTTTTGATGATGTTTGCGGATGATATTGTGATTTGTGGTGAGAATAGGGAGAAGGTTAAGAAGAATCTGGAAAGGTGGAGGTATGCACTGGAGAGAAGGGGAATGATAGTCAGTAGGAGTAAGACTGTACATGTGTGTGAATGAGAGGGAAGGCAATGCAGTTGTGATGTTGCAGGGAGAAGTGGTAGTGATGGTGGAAGAGTTTAAGTACCTGGGGTCAACAGTGCAAAGTAATGGAAGGTGTGTTCGAGAAGTGAAGAAAAGAGTTCCGGCAGGGTGGAACAGGTGGAGAAGAGTGACAGGAGTGATTTGTGATAGACGACTTTTGGCAAGAGTGAAAGGGAAAGTTTATAGGACTGTAGTGAGAGCTGCAGTGTTTAGAGACGGTGGCGTTGTCAAAAAGGCAGGAGGAGGAGCTGAAAGTGGCAGAGTTGAAGATGTTGAGATTTTCATTGAGAGTGACTAGGATGGACAGGGTTAGAAATGAGTTTATTAGAAGGACGACGCATGTAGGATGTTTTAGAGACAAGGTGAGAGAGGCTAGGTTGAGATGGACATGCAGTATATTGGTAAAAGAATGCTAAGGATGGATTTGCCGGGAAGGAGGAAGACCAAATAGGAGTTTTATGGATGCCGTGAAGGAAGATATACACGACATATAGTTTGGATGAAATAATTTATATTTAATGTTGTTTTGGTTTGGATTGGTTGTAGCAGAGATTGATTTTGCTCTCCAAAAATGTTTAATACTCTTCTGTTTTAATTTTTGTTAAATAGGCTGACATATTTGATCAGACATTTGGACCCGCAGATAATGGCTTTGATGACAGGTACTAAAATATTTGTGATCTCTTATTTTATAGCACTAAATTTTCGATGTGATTTGTTCTAAATCTGTTTCTATCTGTAGGGACCTCCAGCTTAACAGCTTAAAGCATGAAATAGAGTTACTTCGAGCTGAAATTGAGAAGATTAAAGCAGAGGTAAGAAAAACTTAAAAGGATAGTTTACAATTTCAGCAGTTTAATATCCCAGTCACAATGCAAAAATTTACACAATGCAAAAATTTACTCATGTTACTATTTAACATTTACAGCTGTTATTTCCGCTAGTGTACTAAAGATATTGTACTAAATATTGATTATACACTTGTATGCTTCCCAATTGTATGCCCCTGTTTAGTCTACTCTTATACTAATAAAATATACTTTTCTATATATATTTCTATATAAAAGTATATTTTTCTAAAATGTACTAATAGAAAGTTAGTAATTGTGTTTTTCTGACTCCCCCCTCTGTGATTCTCAGTCTGTCTCTGTATTACATTTCTATTTCTTTCACTCCACATTTATATCTTTAAATCACAAAGAAATGATTTCTTGACCCATACATCTGCTCTTCTTCTTCTCCCAAAAGTTACCATTTCTTTATAGTTTAAGTCACACAGTCAGCAACCAGACACTATTAAACAGTTTTTATGTATGTCCGCATACATAACATTCCTATATCTTTCCCCTAATGTAGGCTCAGCGGTATATCACTCAACTGAAATCTCAAATCAACTGTTTAGAGGCAGAGGTGGAGGAGCAAAGGGTACACAAACAGCGTGCACTTGTAGAGAATGAGCAACTGCGTATGGAACTAGAAACTAAAAAACGATGCAACACAGAACACGAGGCAATGCAATCTACATTTTTGGAAGCTGAGAGTGGGTTTAGATTTTGCTTCTAGAATGACTTAAAAATAGAATGTTTTTAATAATACAAAGCTTTCTAGTAATACATAAATGAATAGATTTGGTGATTTTAATTTATAAATCCTAGAGAGGGCTCAAGCTACAGAGCTTCGCTATAACAAGCTAAAGGAGAAGCATGCTGAGCTGGTAGCCAACCATGCAGAGTTACTCAGAAAGGTTGGTAATTGAGTGCAATATATGCTTTCTTGTGTCTGTGTGTATTTTTAAGAAGTGTAACAATGATGTACATTCTTGTCACCTGCAGAGTGCAGACACGGTTAAGATGCTGTCAGTTACTCAGCAGACTCAGGAAGAGGTTGCCGAGACTAAAAAACAGTTGTTCTTTGAAGTGGAGAAAATCAAACAAGAGTCTGAAATGAAGGTCACATACACCCATATACGTGCACACATTTATACATTTTCCTTTTTTGGATCAGAAAACTAATTAGTTTTATCTGATAAGATCTCAGGCTTAGATCTTCTATTTTGAAGTCACACTCATGTTATAAAATCCAGTCCGTAAGGATTTGGAGCATGGTGTAGTTTTTGCCTCTGTACCTAACTATAGATTTACATTTACATTTTGAGCATTTAGAGAAAGGTATTTAATTTTTGTCACATACAAAAATGGTGCTTGGAATCGAACCCTGGTCTTTCGTATATCAATCCAACATTTTAACCACTAAGCCACTACTTCCAACAGATTTATATTCGATTTGATTAGATTAGATAGAGCCTTTATTTGTCACTTACACATATAAACATAGCAACATTGCAACAGGGGATAAGGAAGTAGGTGACAGCCATCCGGTCCTGCAGCTATGAGCGGTGGTCACCATACCTGCTGACCCACACTGGGGGTAAGAAGCACACAAAGGCATGGGATGCGGAGGTAGGGCAGTAAGCCTGTTGAGTCTGGAGGAGCAAACAAGTTCGCAACAAGTGTTCTTTGAACAGCGAAGAGGAATTCATAGCATATCCTGTTTCATGGGGGAGTTGTTTTGTCTCCAGCAACGGCCTTGGCGAGGCCTTCTGGATGAAGGGGGAAGCTAAAAATAAAGGTGTTTGTCAATACCTGCCGATTTTGCAGATATCTAATGTCTGTCACTAGTCTCCAGGTCTGTCCAAAACCCGTTGCACAGCCGTTATCTTCTCCACTATATTTTTCAATTTGCGATCCATAATCACAAACTGAGTACTAACAGCTTTTCCCACCACCGAATCAATCTTGGGGTTTTGAGCCGTGTTGACCGCCTTTACCAATCGTCAATACCACGGGGCACCACCTAATTCAATCAGCAGAAACCCTGTTATCAAAGTTCAGAATAAATAAATATATTCAATATCCTCCATGCAGGACAGTTGGGTTCCCCCTAACCCAGACTTCTCTTTGAGAAGATTGTGTCAATTGTGGAGAGCAGGGCAAAGAGAGTCTTAGAGATAAATACTTACAAGATGAGACAAGAGATAAGAATGGGGGAGAGAGAGAAAAAGATAAGGGGAGGGAGAGGAAAAAGATGCAACCGTCTCTGCCGAGAGCCAAAGAAGTTGAAGTAAAGCTGTTGGGTTTAACTATTTAGGAATAGGCAAACTTAAAAGGTATATTTTAATAATACATTTGTAGCATTTTTTTAATTTATAAAATTGAGCAATTGGAGATTAAGAGCCTTGCTCAAGGGCACAGCATTGGGAGTTTGGTGGCATTGGGAATCAAACTTAAATCTTCTATTTACCACCTTAACCACTGAGCTACTAAGCTTAGTACTGAGCTTAGTTCATGCTTCTAGTATAAACTGACATTTAATGTGTTACGAGTGATTTCCATGTTGAACCAATATTTCATTGGTCCATTTTCAATCCATCACGGTGGTGGTGTACAGGCACATACTTATGAACAGGACTGTACATTTTGCAGTTGGATGAGCAAAAGTTTGAAATGGATAAACTAAGACAAGAGCTGAAAGAGAAACTTGGAGAGATCCAACTAGTAAAAGGATTATTACATACTTCCGAAAAGGTGTGTATATACACAATAATTTGTCGGTTTCATAGAATTAGCATCATATATTTGAGTGTTTAATTATATACTTTTAATAATACATGCAGAGCAGTGAGAGGCTGAGCAACTCTATAACCACAATCCAGGCGGAAAAAGAGCATCTGATGCATTGTTTGAGTGAAAAGGAGGGCGAGCTATCCTTTCTGAAGCAGTCAGCCCAGCTGACTGAGACCTCGCTCCAGCAGGAGAGGGAGAGGAGCAGTAAGGAGCTGGGTCAACTGCAGGGACAACTGAAAGAAAAGGTAAGCTAGTGTTAGGTTTACAGTTGTGTGAAAAAGTGTTGGCCCCCTGTCTGATTTCATCATCAAACAAATTTAAATAGTAGTCAAATACAATATGAGTAAACACAAAGCACAATTTTTAAGTGAAGGTTTTCATTATTAAGGGAAAACAAAATACAAAACTACATGACCCTGTGTGAGAAAGTGTTTGTCCCCTTAACCTAATAACTGGTTGGACCACTCTTAGCAGCAACTACTGCAATCAAGCGTTTGCCATAACTTGCATTGAGTCTGTTACAGCGCTGTGGAGAAATTTTGGTCCACTCACCTTTGCAGAATTGTTGTAATTCAGCCACATTGGAGGGTTTTCGAGCATGAACCGCCTTTTTAAGGTCATGCTACAGCATCTCAATAGGATTCAGGTCAGGACTTTGACTAGGCTACTCCATAGTCTTCATTTTGTTTTTCTTCAGCCATTCAGAGGTGTATTTTGGATCATTATCCTGCTGCAGAACCCAAGTTCGCTTCAGCTTGAGGTCACAGGTGGCCAGACATTTCAGGATAGATAGCAGAATTCATAGTTCCATTTATCAAAGCAGGTCTTCCAGATCCTGAATCAGAATAACAGCCCCAGACCATCACACTACCACCACCATATTTTACTGTTGGTATGATGTTTTTTTTCTGAAATGTGGTGTTACTTTTATGCCAGATGTAATGCGACATACGCCTTCCAAAAGTTCAGCTTTTGTCTCATCAGTCCACAGAGTATTTTTGCAAAAGTTTTGGGGATAATCAAAATATTTAGTGGTAAAACTGAGACAAGCCTTTATGTTCTGTTTGCTCAGCAGCGGTTTTCATCTTGGAACTCTGCCATGCAGACCATTTTTGCCCAGACTCTTATGGTGGAGTCGTAAACATTGACCTTAACTGAGGCAATTGAGGCCTGCAATTCTTTGGATGTTGTAGTGTGGTCTTTTGTGACCTCTTAGAGGTGTCGTCGCTGCGCTCTTGAGGTAATTTTGGTCGGCTGGCCACTCCTGATATAACGATACTGGCTGTAGGCAAAGACGAGTCCATGTATGCAGTAAATCAGGTCTTTTAATGGAGAAGGGTAAAGGGCAGGCAAACAAAACCAAAAAGGGTAATCCAAAAAGTAGTCACAAATCAAGCAAGGGCCAAATACATTAGTCATCCAATTCAAACAAACAAACCAAAAGGGGTAATCCAAAGAGTAGTCTAAATTCAAGCAAAGGTAAAAAAAAAAAAAACAAAACCATCAGAATCATTAAGTTCAGAGAATCACAAAGCTTAGCAAGGCCTAGGGCAACAATGCTTCACCATTAGCCTTAGGAGGCCACCTGTTTATATAGGCAGCCCACGCCCACTTAACTCAACCAGGAAGTAGATTCCTGGAATTTGGGCGAGGGCTCCCTCTACAGGCGGTCCTCCCAAGGCATAGTCCTTACACCTGAGAAGGTTCCATGTTTTCGCCATGGCTCTCACTGTGGTTTGCTGGAGTCCCAAAGCTTTAAAATGGCTTTATACCTTTTTCCAGACTGATGGATCTCAATTAATTTCTTTCTCATTTGTTTCTGAATTTCTTTGGATCTCTGCATGATGTCTAACTTTTGAGGATCTTTTGCTCTACTGCACTTTGTCAGGCAGGTCCTATTTAAGTGATTTCTTGATTGCAAACAGGCGTGGCAGTAATCAGGCCTGAGTGTAGCTAAAGAAATTAAACTCAGGTTTAATTAAACCACAAATAAGTTATGTTTTAACAGGGGGGCAATGTAGTTACACAGGGCCATGTAGTTTTGGATTTTGTTTTTCCTTAATAATAAAAACCTTCATTTTAAAAACTGTTTTGAGTTTACTCATGTTATCTTTGACTAATATTTAATATTGTCCGCACAGATCCGCTAATGGTGACCCGTAACGGGAGCATCCGAATGAACTTTATCTTCTTACCCACTTATTCCCTAATTCGGGATACACTCAGGCCACACATATAATCGACCAACCACTCACACACGTTCACCATTATGGGCAATTAAGAATCACCAATCAACCTAATGTACATGTTTTTGGACTTTGGACGGAAACCCACGCAAGCGCAGGGAGAACATGCAAACTCCACGGAATTGAACCAAGGACCTTCTTGCTGTGAGGCGATCGTGTTAACCACTACGCCACTGCACTGCCTATTTTAAATATAATAATTATAATTTTAATATAAGTATTTTTCCTATTTGTGACATTTATGAATCTTTTTACCACTATGTAAATATCTAATGTAATGTGTGCATTCCACAATAACCAAATATTTTAGGGGTTTTACTTAATTCAGTGTTCCAGTCGAGAATACCAAATGGATTAATTTATTCAACATGTATTCATCTTCTAACCCGCTTATTCCCTAATTCGGGGTCATGGGTCTTGTAACGCACATAGGGCAAAAGGCAGGGATGCACCCTAGACACCCTGGTCACCAGTCTAACTCACGGCCACACAAAGATGAACAACCACACATGCACTTTAATTCCAATGGGAAATTTAACATCACCAATCAACCTAATGTACTTGTCTTTGGACTGTTGAAATAAAACTAGTACCTTAAGGAAACTCATGCAAGTCTGGGGAGAACACAGAAAGACACTAGGGATAGTAAGGGGAATAAGTGTGTTAGAAATTTTTTTTTGAATGAATGAAAATCTTTACTGAAGAACTGGATGTCTTAAATACTTATTATGCCATTTTTTTGCATTATAATCCAATCAAAGTTTAGGAAAATGACATGCTGTGTTGGATTTTTCACTAACCATTGTTGTAATCCTTTTATAAAGGATTGAAATGTAAACAAATATTAAAATTTAAAGAACGTGAGCAATTATTTCTGAAAATTCCAAAAGGAACAAAATAGACCGTTTGGTTTAGGGGAACTATAGATATTAACAACAACAAGTGGTAAAGTGTCAACACTCAAATGAGGAGAAACAAGTGCCTTCAGTGACTGAGGCATCAGATCTTAAGAAAAAACTGCTACCATTATCAATGAAAGTGGTTAACTAATTGCTAAGTGCAACCTAGTAAAACACACAATGTTAAGATTCTGATAATCATCTGGCTGATGCCATGTTTCACAAGGATAGTCCATTCTTTGTCAACAATAATGTATTGTTGGCCATGAAAGTCAAATATTATTTTGCCTGTTAATATGCAAAAAAACAGCAGATCTGTAATATAGGATTATTTCCTGTTTAAAGTGATACACTGCAAAAAAGATCCCCACAAGCAGCAGTTTGAGGAAGGTGTTGCTAGACTGCTTCTAGCTAACATTTGGTAATTATAGAATCCATAAAGTATGCGCTGGATTTTAAGACTGAATCACAATTCTTCCCTAAATTTAACAGCTCTATTTTATAGATAGATTTCTGACCCTCAAATTGCTTTTAAATAGTCCAGCTACACTCTACTCATGATTATAAATTACTAGCACCTGTTTGAGGTTGTTAGCTATCAAGCCACCTGTGCACCCCACAATCAGTAAAAAGTCTAAGTAGCAACATGGGCAAAACCAAAAAACTGTCAAAATTGTAGATTTACAAAGCTGGAAAGGGCTACGGGAGCAATTGCCATGCAGCTTGGTAAAAGAAGAAGTGTTTGAGCAATTGTCAGAAAATGGAAGAGGCTAATGATGACTGTCAATATCCCCACAGAAATTCTCTTCTTGTGGGGTATCAATAATTCTAAAAATCAGCCCAGAACTACATAGGAGGAGCTGGTCAATGATGTGAAGAGAGCTGTTACCACCGTTTCCAAGGCTACTTCCCTACCAGTAATACATTAAGACATCATGGTTTAAAATCATGCATTGCACAGGAGGATAGCCCATGTCAAGGCCCGTTTGATGTTTGCCAAGAACCATCTGGATGATCCAGGGGCGTTATGGGAGAAAGTCCTGTGGTCAGTTGAAACCAAAGTAGAACTTTTTGGTCATAACTCCATTTGCCATGTTTGGAGGAAGAAGAATGATAAGTATCATCCCAATAATACCATAACTATAGTGAAGCATCATGCCCTGGGGGTGTTTTTCTGCACAGGGGACAGGACAACAGCACTGTATTAAGGAGAGGATAAACAGGGCCTTGTATTGTGAGATATTGGGCTCCTTCCCTCAGTCAGAGCATTAAAGATGGCTTGTGGCTGGGTCTTCCAACATGGCAATAACTGAAAGCACACATCTAAGAA
This sequence comes from Pseudolaguvia tuberculata, assembly GCA_026260255.1. Classification (NCBI taxonomy): domain Eukaryota; kingdom Metazoa; phylum Chordata; class Actinopteri; order Siluriformes; family Sisoridae; genus Pseudolaguvia; species Pseudolaguvia tuberculata. The sequence goes on along the minus strand of JAOTRA010068571.1, from coordinate 6,202 downwards.
AATCAAGGAAGGACTCCGTAAGAAGCATATCAAGGTACTGAAGTGGCATAGCCAATAGAACAATAGAAATTCTTTATGACAATAGAAATTCTTTGGAGGGAGCTGAAACTTTGTGTAGCTCAGCGGCAACCCAGAAACCTAACAGACCTAGAGAAGATCTGTATGGAGGAGTGGGCCAAAATCCCTCCTGTAGTGTGTGCAAACCTGGTGAAGAACTACCATTTGATTTCTGTAATTGTTAACAAACGCTTTTGTTAACAAGTCTGTATAATTTTTTTACAGTTTGTCATACTGTAAGTCATATGAGCTTCAGCTATGACTAATAATGGATCAATTTGGTCTCAGGTGTGTATAAAAAGAACCCCTGTACACTAGACCATCACATCATCTGACCTATGCAAACTTGCCTAAGATTCACCCTGAGACTAAAGTGTCGATTGTCAAGAGGCTGAAGACCTGATCCATTGTTGATGTGGCAAACACCTCCAACGTGTCTCAGCATCAAGTACAGAGGATTCAAAAAATTGAAGAGAATGGAGACATTTTTGACAAGCCCAGGTCAGGCAGACCCTGCAAGACAATTGCTTGAGAGGACCATTTGTTGGCTTAAAAATCCAAGGCCAGCATATTTTCCACTGCAGCAGAGCTCTATGAGACCTGAAGCTCCGGTGTCAACCAGAACAGTTGTAGAATTCTGTCTCGAAATGGCCTCCATGGTCAAATCAGTGCTCAGAAACCAGCACTTAGTCAATTGAAAAACCATGTGGCCTTTGCAAAGGCCCACAGCGTACTAAGACTATGGATGCTGGAAAAGTGTCAGAAGATGGATTCTTCAGATGAATCCTCTGTTGAATTACTACACCACAGTAGTGGGAAATACATACTGGAGCCTGCATGGATTCAAGATTCACCCAGAAAACAGTGAAGTTTGGTGGCGGAAAAGTTATGATCTGGGGTCCATACATCCAGTATAGGGTGTGCGAGAGATTTGCTTGGTGGAAGGCAACATCAATAGTCTAAAATACCAAGAAAACTTAGCTACCTCTTATATAAAAGAGGCCAAATTCTGCTGCAGGGTGGTGTATGGATTGCATACATCCATCTCCACATCAAAGTTCCTCAAGGTCAAGAAGATCAAGAGGATGCTCCAGGATTCGTCAGCCCAGTCACCAGACATGAACATCATTGAGCATATGTGGGATAGGATGAAAGGGGAAGCATGGAAGACGAAACCAAAGAATATTGATTGTTTGTTTTTGCTATTCCTGATGACTGCATCAATAAATTGTATGAATTCTGCCAAACCGCATGGATGCAGTCCTTCAAGCTCACTTAATTTGCTGACACATTTTTGTATTTGCAGTAAATTTTCTGTATAAGCGAAAAAACTTTTGTCTTGGCAAAATTTGACTTTTCTGTCTTATTGATGTAATAAATCTTTTTTCAGTGAAACTAATTTATTTCAGTTCATTAAACATTACAGGAGGTTAGCTTTTCATATGAGCTATACACAGCATAACACCAATTGATTAAAAAAATTCAGGTTAATAAGCAGGTGTTTCTACAAAATAGATAAACTTTTGTTAGGGACTGTATTTATAATAGGATTGTCTCAAACATCTGAAAAGATTTTAAAAGGTATCCTAATTAGTAGTAGTATAGATGATTAGCATTCTTAATGATATTTCTATTTCTTTTGTAGCTCTGCCATGAGGAAGAGTTGCAGCAAAAGCTGTTGGATGAGCAGTTCATCCTATTACATGGAACAATAACTGAGGCTGAAATCATCATTCAAGAAGCTGTGGACAAAGTGGATGATCCTTTGCATATCCGCTGTACTAGCTCCCCAGGTACGAGAGCACAGTATAGTCTTTATATAGCAAGAAGGACATATATTAAAATTAATAATAAACAAAAAGAGAAGTCTTGTTTTCTCTGTAGATTACCTTATCAGCCGTGCAGAAGCCACACTGAGCTCAGTGTCTAAAATTCAAGCTGGTCACTTTCACTATTTGAAGAATATGGAAGGTGTTTTGTGTTTATCTGCTTTCACTCTGAGTTTTTATAATATTCAACATTATTCATGTGATATTCAAATGATTTGCCCATTCCTTTTTTGTTTTGTATGCATTTGCCTTATTTAAACAGATGTCGGGCCTCTTCTGAGGGCTTTGCCTCAGTTTTCTCATCTCATAGCCGAAACCATTGTCAATGGAAGCGCAACAGCACACACAGCACCTATAGATCTTGCTGATCGTAAGTCTAAAATAGATTTGCATGGGTACAAACAGAAACCAGTGTGTTACTATATGACCAAATTCAGCTGGTATATTTAATAGGCTGTACTGGAAAGTTTATGTTGTATGCAGGATTGGTGGAATACTGCAGAGCCTGTGCTGCTCAGAGCTTGAATTTTTTGAAGGACCTAAAATCTAAAGTTTCCATAAAGGGTGCTGATCCAACATCTGTACGTGTTGTGATTCAGAAGGTCTTGCAGATTGCACAGGTGAGGCAGAATATGCAACATCATAATATTGAAAAAATCTTAATGCATCCCACATACTTTTTCTAAATAAAGTGTTGATGTAAATCATTGTTTTGTTATTATTTTATGTTTTATATCTTAACTTTCTGAACCAGGTTTAGATTTCTTGGTAACACTGTGTGTGAGTGAGTAACTGGTAACAATTAGATTTTTTTTTTTAGTGTTAAGTCTGGTCAGGCTTCCATCTTTTTATAGTGTAGTATAATAATGAAATTGTTGTTTAATCTCTAAATTACTAACCATGTATCAAAAAAATTTCCACAATTTGTTACAAAAATAAATGTTGTATGCAAATCGGTTATAATATATTAAAAAAATAAACTAAGATTTTTTATCTTTCTTTCTGTTAATCCTTGTGATCAGGATTTAAGGCCTAAAGGAGTAGATGTTGGAAGGGAAGAGCTGGGAGACATGGTAGATAAAGAAATGGCTGCCACTTCTGATGCAATAGAGGAAGCTGTGAGGAGAATAGATGTAAGTTTCAAGCACATTTCTTTACCACAGACTTTTAGACATCAGTCAAATGTTAAGTCTGTTTGCAAAAACTTCTTGGAGTCAATGATTTTATAGAGCATGTTAATACTTTTTTTTTCTTACTATATTTTCAACCCTAAATATAGTAGTACACAGTGAAAGAAATAACACACAGTGAAAAGAAATAACAATTCTCCAGTATCATAGTTACACAAATGCAACACAGAACTACAAACAGTGTACAAATTGTGAATAAAAATAGAATGCAATGAAGTGGAAGTTTCAAATTAAGAATAAAATATAGATATCATATCAAATGTAGAAAGTGAGACATTTTGGATTTCATGACAGCTATACATTCCAAAAAAAGTTGGGACATAGACAGCACTGGATCACATACAGGAATGCTGCTGTAATAGAAATCACAACATGGGCTCAGGAATACTTCCAGAAAACATTGTCGGTGAACACAATCCACAATGTCATTCATTGTTCCTGGCTAAAACTCTATAAGTCAAAAATTAAGCCATATCTAAATATGATCTAGAAGCGCAGGTGTATTCTCTGGGCCATGGCTCATTTAAAATGTACTGTGGCACAGTGGAAATCTGTTCTGTGGTCAGTCTAATCAAAATTTCTAATTATATTTGGGAAACTGGGACGTCATATCGGACAACCCAAGTTATTATCAGCTCTCAGTTCAGAAGCCTGCATCTCTGATATACCATCAGGTCGCATGTGGTATGGGCAGCTTTTACACATCTGGAAAGGTATCAATGCTGAACGGTATCATCATGGCTGTGTAGAAGAAGGATCTGGGTACTGAACTGGCCAGCCTGCGGTCCAGATCTTTCACCCAGATGCATTTGGTGCATCATAAAGAGGAAAATGTGACAAAGATGACCTAAGCCAGTTGAACAACTAGAATCCTGTATTAGACAAGAGTTGGACAACATCCCTATTCCTAAACTTGAATAGACATCCTCAGTCCCCAGACGTTTGCAGACTGTTCTAGTAAGAAGAGTGGATTCCACACAGTGGTAAACATGGCCTTGTCCCAACTATACTTAACTGTAAATATTTTGAGATGTATTGATGCCATGAAATTTAAAATCAAATTAACTAATTTTTCCATTATAATGATATTTTCTCAGTTTAAACATTTGATATCTCATTTATGTTGTATTCTGAATAAAATATTGAAATTGGAAATATCCACATCATTTCATTCTGTCTTTATAATTTGTAGTGTCCCAACTTTTTTGGAATCCGGTTTGTAAACAAAAAGAAACAGTGAGCCATAACAGAAGACACGCACAGAGCTTAGAGTAAAGACTGTGCAAACAGTGTAATCAGACAATGCAGACATTAAACAGTTCAAAAACAGACAACCACCAATTTACTCAGCCACCAAATGTGCAAGTTCTCCCACTTATAAAGATGATACAGGTAATTTTCATCATGGGAATATCTCAACAATGAGAGACAAATTAAGGATATAAAATCCATAAATTAACATTGTTTGTTTGATTTTTGAATTTATTTACAAATGGTGGAAAATAAGTATTTAATATCAACCAATAACAAGTTCATATCAATACTTATATACCCTTTGTTGGCAATGACGGGTCAAACGTTTTCAGTAGGTTTTGACACACTGTTGCTGGTATGCTGGCCCATTCCTCAATGCAGCTCTCCTCTAGCGAGATTATGGGGTTGAGATCTGGAGACTGGCTAAGCCACTCCAGTACCTTGAAATGCTTCTTACGAAGCCACTCCTTCCTTACCTGGCAAGTGTGTTTGGGATTATTGTCATGCAGCTACGTTTCATCTTCAATGCTGAAAGGCCCAGAGGAAGGTTTCACTCCAAGTCTGACGATACAAGGCCCCATTTGTTCTTTCCTTTACATGGATCAGTTGTCCTGGTCCCTTTGCAGAAAAGCAAGATAATGGTGTAGGTATGGTGTCAACTCAGCGCTCTTTCTCCTCCATATACGACAAGTTTTTACTTTGAGTTTTTACCAGAAAAGTTCTGTTTGTTTCATCCGACTGTATGGCATTCTCTTCTGGACCATCCAAATGCTCTCTAGCAGATTTCAGACTAGACTGGCTTAAGCAGGAGGACACATCTGGCATTGCAGGATTTGAGTCCCTGACGATGTAATGTTACAGATGGTAGCCTTTGTTACTTTGGTCCCAGCTCTCTGTAGGTCATTCACTAGGTCCCCCCGTGTGCTTCTGGGATATTTGCTCACCATTCTTGACGTCACAGGGTGAGTTTTTGCGTGGGGCCCCAGTTTGAGCGAGATTAAAAGTGGTCTTGTATGTCTTTCTTTTTATAATAATTCCTCCAACAGTTGATTTCTTCACACCAGGCTGCTTACCTATTGCTAATTCAGTCTTCCAAGCCTGGTCCAGGTCTACAATTTTGTTTCTGGTGTCCTTTAACAGCTTTCTGGTCTTGGCCATTGGAGTGTTTGAGGTTGTGAACAGGTGTCCTTTTTTTTTTTTTACTGATAACGAGTTCAAGCAGTTGCCATTAATACAGGTAATGAGTGGAGGACAGAGGACGTTACAGGTGTGTGAGAGCCAGAAATCTTGCTGGTTAGTAGCTGACCAAATACTTATTTTCCATTGTAATTTGTGAAAAACAATTGATGCAAATAAAATCAGAATGTGATTTTTCTGGTTTTTGTTTCTCATTTTGTCTCATAGTTGTGGTATACCTATAATGAAAATAACAGGCTTCTCTATTTTTAAGTTTGATAACTTGCAGAATTGGTGGCTGAAAAGTGCTGCAGTAACCTGAAAAAAAAACAACATCCCCTACCTAGTATTTACTTTCAATAATGTATATTCAATTAGGTATACCTAATAAACTGTATAATAAAAAGTTAAGCTGCAAATTCATAGTTACATTTATCTGGTTACTTGCAGGAAATGATGAATCAGGCACGAAGAGACACTGAAGGAGTGAAGCTGGAGGTGAACGAGAGGTGGGTATTTTTCATTCCACCATTTATTTAATAAGTGTTTTCCCTTATTAATAGTAGAAACTTGAATCATTAGGAAATGTTAAAATAAATTTATTTTAAATAATATTGAGTAGGGCGGCGCGGTGGCGCAGTGGATAGCACAGGTGCCTCACAACAAGAAGGTCCCAGGTTCGAATCCCGGCCGGGA
>JAOTRA010068563.1:0-14591 GCA_026260255.1 Pseudolaguvia tuberculata | reverse complement strand
ATGCAAACTCCGCACAGAAAGATCCCGGTGCGGGATTCGAACCTGGGACCTTCTTGTTGTGAGGCGACCGTGCTAACTACTACGCCACCGCGCCGCCGGTAGCAAAGTTACTTAGATTAATTGAGAACATACAACTGACCGCATTTGCATAACCCTTTATTAATGAAAGAAAAGGACAAAAATATTTTATTTCGGTTCATACAATAATTTCATTACAGTTACATATATAGTTATATATATTTATTAAAATTTGCATTTCATTAAAGATCCTTTTATATACTGAAACTATATGATACGGATTTAACCTGATTAAAAAATGTAGTAAAGTACATTGAATGTTTATCTTTTTAGGGATACTTGTACACCAGCACATTTATAAATGATCCTGTCAGCCAATCATGTGGCAGCTGTGCACTATGCAAATCGTACACAAAAATTAAAATTATCTATCCACCACTAAATCCACCAAAAGAGCAAAACTGATATTGGTGTCTAAGTGGTAGCCATAACAGACTATTTTCTCATTCAGTCACAATGATACTGGACAATTGTGAGCATTTGTAATCGCATGGTGATGATGCAAAAACTACTTTCTGAATAATTGTGGCTGACTGTAATTTAGCCTTTACACTCCTAGGTTAGTATGATGTTTGGTGGCTTCTGTATCTGACAGATAGTAGGAGCTATAGAGGCTAGAGAATTTTAATTTAGCAAAAATTTAATTTGGGTATTAAAGTGTATTTATGTGGAAATACTTTTCCTGCCTTAGGTCAGTGACACGATCTTACTACCGGAACTCAGTTGGAGGCCTACTAGTGTTCGACGTGGGGAACCGTGCCTCATTTGAGCATTTGAGAGACTGGTATGCAGAAGTGTGTGAGCATGTCATGCCTCATGCCATGATCTTTGCTCTGGTGGGCCATAAAAGTGATCGGGAGAGGGATGGAGAACGGACCGTCTCTAAAGAGGAAGCTGAGAAGCTGGCTACTCAACTTGGAATGCCTTATGTGGAAGCCTCGTCCAAAACAGGCCAGAATGTCCAAACTTGCTTTGAGGTACTGACACAGCGAATCTACCAGGGGCTGCAGAGTGGAGAAGTGAGGTTCAGAGATGGCTGGGATGGAATAAAAAGTTCAGCTCTACAAATACAGCAATTACAAAGTATTGAAGACATTGAGCAAACACAGGAGAAAAAACGCTGCTGTTAGTCCTAAGCAAACACCAGTTTACTGTCCAAATGTGACTGTCATCAATAGTGTGACCTGATAAAGAAAGGAAAGGAAAGGAAAGGAAAGGAAAGGAAAGGAAAGGAAAGGAAAGGAAAGGAAAGGAAAGGAAATAGAATCTAGGAACACTAGTGTTTTGACAAAAAAAATATTACTAAATTAAACTCATTTCTTATTCAATACTTTGTTCTTTAGTACTTACAGTTGTAAGTGAAAATAGAAAATGTAAAATTTATTTAAATTTAAATTTAAAATTACATTCTTTTATTTGTAACTGACCTTTTGAAGGTTAGGGACCTTGCTTATGGGGCCAGCAGTGGCAGCATGGTGTTGCTTGAGATTAAACCCTATATCTTCTAAACCTTGACCACTGAGCTACAATTATAAAAGTATGATAGTAAGACATATTTTGATTTTATTACAAAATTATACAAAGACCAAAACATGGCTGAATATCTTCAAATTAAGGATAATTTATAATTGTCACGTGTCATTGTGGTAATTCGGTATTTAACTGGGGTGTTGTACAGACTCTGTTTTAGAGTATACAGCTGGTTTACTTGTTTTTCTGTTCTTTTTGGGGATAAACACTGTATGTCTTACAATAAAAATACAAACCACAAATCTCAGCTCAGTGTTTTTTATTGTGTACATCGTTACCGTGTTAAAATATGTTTTGTTTAATATTTTGGAGAATACACATTCAATATCTATATAAAAAGGAACGATTCCTTTTTTAAACTAATATTCAGATCAATGTCAGTTTCATTCGTTCATTCATTCATTCATCTTCTTACTCGCTATACTTACTCACATAGAGCAAAATGCAGAGGTACACCCTGGACAGTTTGCCAGTCAATAGCAGGGCAACACATAGACAAACAAGATCACACACACATTCACTCCTATGGTGAGTTTTGAAACCGGAGTACCTGGAGGAAACCCACGCAGCGCAGGGAGAACATGCAAACTCCGCACAGAATGATCCCATGGGACGTTTTCACTTTCAACCATTTTTAAAAAGGTCTGTCAAAAGTAAGGGCTAAAAATTTGGATTGTGAAGTATTAAAATATTTAAAATATGGATTCCAGTTTTCTATTTAATAGACTAGCTTAGTAAATTATTCTTTGAGGCATATTTTGAGTACAGATACATGCAAAATGTATGTTTTATATATAACCAACAGTATGTGTACACATACCCTTAACACCCACAAGTGTCAAGAGCAGACCAATTATATTCTTCCACACCAACCATAAAACTCATCTTGCACAGGGCCAATGTTATGTAGGAACAAATTTAGACTCATAAGGACAATAAGGAGGAAAATGAGTAAGTGTTTATATCACAGCATGTACAGATGTTATGTAGCTCTAATCTTGTGGCTTAGAGAAGATTATAAGCTATTTGAGCTATTGTTAGGCTACTAAATTTCAATACATTGTGTGTCACATTTTTCTAGCGTTTAGTCTTCACTAATAAAAAAGACCTAATTATTGAAAATCTTACATGTATTAACCAGGAATTAAATTATTTGGGTCAGTAGCATGATATTCCAGACAGTTCGATTTAAGCTACCTATAAATGGTGTATTTTTCGATTTCAATTCCATGACCACTGTTCCTGTGATAAACATCAGAACCCTGAACAGAATAATAAAATCGAAAGTAAAGATCGACTAAAAACTAAGTAGCTTAAAAAAGAGCTTGTCTTATTCTACTTATACTCATATTCATATTTGACTTCTTAATATGACTAACATGCTTAAATAAACAATACAGTTGGTGTTACACCACTTTTTTATTTATATCTTTGAGATAACAATGTCTCGGACTTCCTCTTTTCCATTTCTTTTTGTTCCTTCTTTTTCTGGAGACTTCCTCAAATGAAAGACTTTGTTATGTTATGATATGTTAATGATATGTCATGTCATATCATGTCATGTTTGTTATGCCATGTCATGTCAAGTCTGCCCTTTATCACCGGTCCTGTTCATTATCTTTATGGACAGGATTTCTATGCGCAGCCAGGGTCAGGAGAGAATCAGGTTTGGGGACCACAGGATGTCATCTCTGCTTTTTGCAGATGATGTTGTCCTGTTGGCTTCATCAAGCCAGGACCTTCAGCGTGTTCTGGGATGGTTTGCTGCAGAGTGTGAAGCAGCTGGGATGAGAATCAGCACCTCCAAATCGGAGACCATGGTTTTCAGTCGGAAAAGGATGGCTTGCCTCCATCATGTTGGTGGTGTGATCTTTGCCTCAAGTGGAGGAGTTTAAGTATCTTGGGATCTTGTTCACGAGTGAGGGAAGAATGGACCGAGAGATTGTCAGGAGGATTGGTGCATCTTCTGCAGAATTGACGATCAGTCGTGGTAATGAAAGATCTGAGCTGCAAAACAAAGCTCTCGATTTTCCAGTCAATCTACGTTCCTACTCTTACCTATGGCCATGAGCTTTTGGTCATGACCGAAAGGATAAGATCCCAAATACAGGCGGCTGAAATGAGTTTCCTCCGTAGGGTGGCTGGGCGCTCCCTTAGAGATAGAGTGAGCTCAGAGTAGAGACACTGCTCCTCCTCATCGAGAGAAGCCAGCTGAGGTGGTTCGGGCATCTGTCACGGATGCCTCCCAGACTCCTCCCAGGAGAGGTGTTTCAGGCATGTCCCACCAGGAGGAGGCCCCAAGAAAGACCCACGACTCGCTGGAGGGACTAGCATGGGAGGGTCTCTCGGCTGGCATGGAAACGCCTCGGTGTTCTCCTGGTAGAGCTGGAAGAAGTGTATGGGGAGAGGGATGTCTGAGTATCACTGCTTGGACTGCTGTCCCCACGACCCTGTCCCGGATAAGCAGTCAGAAGATGAGTTGAGATGTTATGTTGTTATGTCATGCCATGTCTTGTCATGCCATGCTATCTTATGATATCTTTGTAATGATATGTCATGATATGATATGATATGATATATGATATATGTTATGTTATGTCATGTTATGTTATATTATATGTTTGTATGTTACGTTATGTTTGTAATGTTAGTTATGCTACGTTAGTTATGTTATGAGGTTTGTTATGATGTTTATGCTGTGTTGTGATATTTTTATGTTATGTTAGTTATGTTGTGCTGTGTTTGTTATGTTATGATATGTGTGTTATCTGTGTTGTTTTATGTTAGACTTATGTAAAGTGTTCATTCATTCAAACAAGCAACAGATTCTTCAGGCCACACTAATCTGCACACTAATCTCCCAGGCTAAATAGCACATTAGTGAAAAATGTTATTACTGACCGATTGAACTGGATCTGTGTCTGGTTGAATTGAATGTCTATTCACTTTAATTTGACTACAAACACCCATAAATGTTGCTTTTTTATTTTTGAAACAGACACACAGGAATCAGATTAAATACTTTAAAAAGTCTGCAGTCAGCTCTGGATTTTCCTGCTGCCAGCAGTCCCTGTTAAGCTCCATACTGATAAGGAGGTTAAACAGCCATAAGTGTAGAATGTTTTCCAGAAAACAATAACAACATCATAAAACTATAATAATATATGATATGGTAGCACAGTGATTCAAGGTGTTGGACTTCTGTGTTAGATGATCTAGATTCTATTTCAAGCCCCAAGTTACCAGTAGAGTTGAGTTCCTGAACGAGGCCCTTAACCCCTAACTGGGGTTTAAAAATAAAAACAGTCGTTCTTGGCGTCTGCCAAATGCAGTAAATGTAAATAATACTTAAATTACCACCTTCATTGAAATGATGGACCTTCTTTGTTTAGGATGCTCATGCTACAGAAAGTTCAATGGAAGATAATGTCTGAAAAGAGAGTAAAGGGACAACACCTAAACTGGTAGCTCCAGTATTTTCAGTATAATTTTGGAACAACAGTTAAAAGGGACCTCTTTCAACTTCTATTTTACCTACAAAACAATAAGTCGTTAATAGAATCAACTCTTGTGAAAAGCAAATACAGCTAAAATACAGTAACAATCTTTTTTAAATACTATTAAACTCAAGAATTTTTCACTAGTAAATTATTATTATTATTATTATTATTATTATTATATTAGAATATGCATGAATAATTTACAAACTAAATTTAATTCATATAAATGTTAGTATTTGAATTTAAGGACAGACAGACAAGCAGTGTTATCACTGAAATAGTGTAACCAGAGATCCTGGACTCTGTTGTATTCATTCCTATAATGATTTTACTATTTATTGCTTTACAGCCAGCTGACTCTTCAATAAACGCCATGCCTACCCTAACATAGCTGCAAAATAATACTTTGGATGGTATCATATTATGAATTTATTTAGCCTAATATGTGTACCAAGTATTTATTCATCCTCAGTAAACTGACTTATTGAGGTCAGGTGATCTGAAACTTGGGTGCGAGTTAATGAATACAACCAGAGTTTAAAAAAAAAAAAAAAGTTAATCACAAGGCACCATAAACACACCTTTATACACACCCCTAAACACTTCAGAGCAACAATCTGATATAGGAAAACCCCTGGAGCAGTGACAGAGCAGGAATAATCTCAAGCTCAAATTGATCATAATGTTATAAGTTCTAGTGTTTATACTGTGTTTTAACAAATATATGATAATTAATTTAAAAAATACTTGATAACTGATAAATACATTCGGGTGACATCTATACATTGCTGCCAGGAACTTTGGAGAATTTAATCAGTGCTGATATACAGTGAACCATTTTGCTTAATAGATCAGATCAAACCAAAAAAATGTCAACTGCATTATCCGATAAAAATTTTAACTACTGAATGACAACTTTGCATTATAAATGATTTAACCTTATATTTTCACGCCCAAAATCAAATTTGCTTAAAGAGTATGCAGATATATCTTGTATCATAGTACAAACTTTGCTCAAGTGTGTGTTGTCAAAGCATCTTGATATTTAAGTGATATTTATCTGTAATAATACTTACAACAAATAAAAAATTCCTTCCAAAAGTGACCCTCCCATTTATCTGGCCTTGGGACATACACTGACTTCTTCTTCTTCTCCTTTTGACTGCTCCCGTTAGGGGTCGCAACAGCGGATCAATCTTCTCCACACTACCCTGTACGCTACATCTGCCTCTTTCACCCCAACTCCATCCTCAGCAAGACCAAATATGACTAAGATAGTAAGAAAAGGTCTGCATTTGTGAAGCCCCGGACAGAACTTAATAGAACCAGAAAAGTTGCAAAATATGCATTTTTTTATCATTGAAAGACATTGCAAATAGAATTTGACCTGAACCAAGCAGGAATATTAACCGTGCATAATTTGTCTTTGTTCTACCAATCCTACCAGCCTATTTCGGTTTAAAATCCTCTAGATATATCCCACACATCTAATATGTGATTCAGGGCAGCCATAACAGCTCACACTGTGCACAGAAGTATTCGTTCTCACTACAGGAAGTGCCTCAACGCTATAAACAACGTAACCCACAAAATGCTGATGGTGTCTAGAAATAAGAACCATAAGTTGTGAATAATGTGAGTCAAGATACAGAAAAGAAAAATGGGCACACTGAGCTGATCCAATTAAATTTTATGCAGTATACATCCAAATTGACATCCATCACAATATTTAAGCCAATAACATTATAGTCCATTTTAATCAAAAGTAAAACAGTTTGGGCAAATAATTCGGACATTGATAAAGGTGAAATATTAGAAAGGGCTGATGCACGAAAAAGTCTGCTTCTCAAAAAAAAATATTCATAATAATAATTATAATAATAATAATGTTTTTCCCACAAAGAAAAGAAGGGGACCACAAGGGAGATGTCAGTCTTCAGCAGTTTTATTTTTTGGTTGTCTTGCGGATCAGAGCCATTCTCTGCAAGAACAGACAAAGAGAAAATTTTTAATGGGTTTGTATTCTGTTCTAAGCATGATGTAAAAGCATGAAGACAGACCTGTTTGTGTGCTTCTGTTGTGCACGCCTTTTTGTATGGCCGGATTTCATCAGAGCCAAAGCCAGGAATCCACATGTTCCACTGCCGCTCTGCAGAATCACAGAACAGAAATAGTGTAATCTCATTCACACTGCCTTATGATGAACAGTTTGTGTTTTTACACTGGGTAGGATAAACGAATAGTTGGTTCATATATTAAAATGACTGCACAGTATGAGACCATACAAGATATCATGGCAGAAGTTTATTCATATATATTTAAAACTAATTCCATTTGTTTTTGTATTGGCTCAGATAATACAACCCACAATAGTGTAAAAGAAAAAAAGGGCCATTTTTTTCAGGATTTGTCAGCAAGTTTCAGGCCGCTTTAAAACTGAGTATAAATCAAACATGAACATTAGTATCTGGCACGTATAACATTTTTACCTGTCAGTAAGAAAGAACTGATGTAGTCAAAAAAATTAAACTGGGCATTAGGATTTGCAGTATAAATGTGGTTTTAAAGAGCCTGCTTACAAATCAGGAAAGGGGTGCTAGGGACCCATTTTACCCTGGCTCCCCACAAGGTAACCACAAACTGCTAAACATGAGAATCAACATGAGAATGTAATGTTAATTAAAGACATAAAACATGGTAAACATTTGTTTACTAATTGAAACAAAGGTTTTATAACAAAAGGCAAAACTGACTAGCCATCAGCTAAGTGAAAGTTCTAAAACACACACTTCTGACTAATTTAAAGTTGTTTAACAGCAGCTTTGAAAATAACAAAACGTGTCATTTTATTAAATAAATATAATTTTTAATTAAGAACTAAATGGGTAAAGAAAAACAATGTTAAATAATAAATGTATCAGTCACTAATTACACAGGATAATGCTATGGAGAATATGGACGAACAGAAGGAAAAATATATTTTAAAAGACTCACCCAGGTGCAACTGCACATCCTTTACTTCTAGAGTGTTAGACTTCCGGTGTCGAGCCAGCTGACAGGCTGCGGTAACAACACTTTCTATAAAATCGTCAGCAACCTGCAGCAACATCTGAAAGACAAAGAGAGTTGTGTCTCAAATCATGTCCTGAATCCAGTAAGTGTGTTTCATTTCATCCACTTTCATTCAGGTTTTTTTTTGTTTGTTTTTTTACTTATTTTAAAACTTGCTACATGTTTTTTCCAAAATCCCATTTTTATTCAATTTTCTGAAGCAGTTGAAAAAAGCTGCAGGTTGAACTACAAATGATGATTAATTAAATTAGATTCTGTTATTTGAATACCAAATGTGAAATTACCTCCTCAACATCTTCATCGAGCTGCTCATTGGGGTCGATTTCCCGCACGAGGTCCTGCAGCTTCTTCTTACTCAGCACCTGAAATAGCATAGTGGAGCACAGAAATGGACCAGCGCTTATAATGGAATTTGATTATAGAAAAGCATTTTATATTAGCCAAAACTTTCGCTACAGCAAAACAAAAAGTGTGAAGATAAAACAGCTTCAAAATTCACATTTATTTACAGTTCATGCATGTATTACACAATAATCTAATTTGTGAATATGATCAAATTAATTTTGGCAGTCATACATTGATGACTGTCTCCACTATTATAAAAATACTGAAAAATTAGCACCTGTATCATGACACTGAAGTGTAACAGTATCAAGAACAACTGGAACTGCAACATTTCTGAACTGTCTTTGGGGTGTGAACAGCCTCACCTGAGTTCCTTCAGGACTCACTCTCCCAGCAGGCCCTGGGGTTCCCAGACCTTTCCCTTGAACTGCAGTGCTGTTAGCCATGTTGGTGGCGAGTGGTGGAGTCGGTGAACTCTCAGCCTTCACAGCACTGTACAGGTTGCTTCGGCCAGGCTGCTGCTGCTGGTACTGATTCATGCTATACTTTAAAAAGGCTGCCAGTCAGAAGCCCCCTGTAAGGCTGTGTTCAACTTTTTATAAACACAAAAGTAGGTTTACTGTGGTGTCACAAATGAGTATGAATCATACTTTACCTAGCCAAAAAGAAACAATTTCAGTCAAAACAAAGAAACTTGATTTCTAAAGTTTTAAAGCAACATTCTTTGAACTGTAACTGATGTCTAGTGCATTTATTTAATCATAGAGAATATAGGTAAAGGTAAAATTGTTTGGCAACGTTAACTGGTTTTATATGCCCTTGCGATTCTGTTAACTTCTTATTTTAACAACAGGCTGTTAAAATTAACGTAGTAACGTATTATTATTCTTCTTTTGGCTGCTCTTGTTAGGGTCGCTAGAGCGGATCGCTACAGCGGATTGATCTTCTCCACACTACCAGTCACTCCCAATGAAAATCTCAACATCAACTCTGCCACATCCAGCTCCGCCTCCTGTCTTTTTGACAACACTACTGTCTCTAAACCGTACAACATTGGACATCTCACTACAGTCCTATAAACTTTCCCTTTCAAGCTTGCACAGACTCTTCGATCACAAGTCACTCCTGCCACTCTTCTCCACCTGGGCCACCCTGCTTACACTCTTTTATTCATTTCTCTAACACGCTCTATTACTAGGCACTGTTGACCTCAGGTACTTAAACTCCTCCACCCTCACTACCTTTCTCCCTGCAACCTTCCATTGCCTTCCCTCTCGTTCACACACATGTACTCGGTCTTAATCCTACTGACGTTCATTCACTTAAGTGCATTGACCACTAGGGGGAGTAAGAGTGACTTATTAACGTTACTTAAAGTCCCTTTTTAGGCTCTGCTTGTTTGGTTATACAGGACACATCTGTTATTAGACCATAATATACGCTTTAAAATACAGTTGTTGGTTTCAAAATAGAATAAATATATTTCTTTAAAAATCCGTCAACCTTTTACGAATCGCCGGAAGTTGAGTGTATCTTTCGGTTTGTCAGTTGCTAGCTATATATATATACATACATACATACATACATACATACATACATACATACATACGTACGTACGTATATAAAAAATCCTAAAACCTCTGCATTACTAAGCATCACTGTGGAAGCATGAAGTAACCTCATAATTTTCTAAAGTGCTAGCGATACAGCTCCGGAAGCAAGCTAACGTTACTGTATGGGACCAATTTTAAAATGAGAAACATTTAATTTACCTAACGCCTGCAGATATCGTATCTAATTTAAAATAAATAAATAAACAAATATATTTTTAATGTTTCACATTTCCTCGTGTTTACTGAAGGCTGTTTGCTAGTCGTTTTCGTACCCAGTCACCAGCATTTCTTTGACGGCTTATAGCTAACGCTAATGTTCGGTATAGTGTGCAATAAAAAAGAAAATATTGTATAAAGATTTACCTTATGTTAATCCCCGATATTAGTTCTCCATGTTCTGTAAAATTGTACTATTAAAATGTTAAAACCAGCGTACAGCAAATTTAAAGTACATCCATTAGCTAAGCACCTAGTCAAGGCGCGTATTATACACAAACTAGACTGAAGAACGGAAATGTGACATTACAAGATAAAAGTCTAAATAAGTTTCATTTATTTAACTAATTTATTATGGTTTTGGTTGTTTTGTTTTGTTTTGTTTTTATTTCTTCAATTATTTGTGCATACTTGTTTAAGTATACTTTAATTTATATACAAACACATATTATAATTAGTAACTTCTGTAAACAAGACACACCATGAAGCCAAAGATTTGTGGACACTACCAGCACACCCACATATAGGGTTGGCAAAAAAATGAGAGCCAGTCAAAACGAGGGCCACACGCTTCCAGCATGACTGGACTTCTTGTGTTGATAAATCATAACTTAAAATTTATTTTGTTTTAACAAAATAATTACATTACAACTAATCTATTTTTCATGAAAATCTGTGTAAATTCATGAATGTCTATTATTCAGCACAATTCTCCAATGGTCATATTGTCAGATTACATTTGGAGAAATCATTTCTGGAAATATGGACTATATTTTATTGACATTATGATTGTTTTCTTCACATAGACATAAATACAGATCATTCATTCATCTTCTTACCTGCTAATACAGTACATCCTAGGCAGATTGCCAGTTCAACGTCGGGCCATGCATAGACAAACAAACGCATTCACTCCAATTGGCAATTTAGAATCACCAATCAACCTAATGTACAGGGTTTTGGAGGAAACCAGAGTACCAGGAGGAAACCCACGCAACCGCTGGCATAACATGCAAACTCCACACAGAAAGATCCCTTGTCCTGGAATCGAACCTGGGGCCTTCTTGTTTTAAGACGACCGTGCTAACCACTGCGCCACCGCACCGCCCAAGCACACCCCAAAAAACAAAAAACAAACAAACAAAAAAAAAGATTATAAGGTGTGATCCATTTAGATTTTCACATTATTTATTAATAAAACAACAGAAGAAGCATAACATTTAATGTAAACATTCAATATATACCAATACCTATAAGTTTCATAAGGGGTTCTGTAAACGAAGGGGTTCTGCTGTAAGATTTTTACAAATAAAAGCGAAATTGAAATAATCACAAAAAAATTTCATGGCTTTCTTTCATGGCTCTCTGCTTAAGTAGCAGATAGTAAATATACAGTATAAGGGACACCGAAAAAGTGCAACCAACCCAAATAAAATGTCACTTTGCATTAGTCAGGCCAATATCTCATCCATTTTTTACAAAACAATCAGTGATGCAACCCATGCAAGTGCAGGGATATGCGAACTCCACACAGAAAGACAGGAAACGAACCCAGGATGTTTTTGCTGAAGCGACCGTGCTAACCACTACACCACTGCGCCACCATGCCACCCATGATGAACAGTTAGATTAATTCATTTCCTTTCATGTTGATTGGATGTGAGAAGATCTCTAGTATGAGGCTGAAGCAAATTTATGCTCAGAGAGCTCTATGTCTGGAGAACGTCTGCCACTGTGGTCACTGTATGCATCTGTGAAAAATAACAGAAACATTGTTCAAATGGCAAAATATTCTGCATATTAGATGTTAAACATTACATCTGAAAACCCCTTCTGAAAGTGAATGCTAAATGAATATGTTTGCTTTCTGACACAAAACACTATTTATAACACAAAATGTTCCCAACTTACCCCAACTTTCATTTTCCCTTCCATATATCCCTTTTTTGACCTTCCTCTCTGCCTCTTGCCTTGCAACCTCCTTCTACTAATATTTCTATAATACCTCCTCTCAAAATATCCAACCCATTTCAATCTGTCCACTCTGACATGAGCCATGCCTCTTTGTGCTTTGATCTTTTTATTTATAAAGCACATTTAAAACAGTCCAATAACTGATTAAAGTGCTGTACAACATCGTAAAAAGAAATATAAAACATAAGGATATAACACACATACAATCCCGTCAGCATAAGCTGAGACATGTTACTTAATAAACAATAGAAAAGCATTAAGACCCCAATAAATTGACAAAAGCTAAGGAGAGCAAAAAGAATACCTTTAATATGTCCAACATTGTCATTTGCAAAGAAAACCTCAACATCTTTAGCTTTGCTACCTGTGTCTGTATCCTATATAACATAATTGTTGGGATTACCATGTTGAAAGCCTACATCCTTTGATGAAGTAGTCATGTAGTTTTCCCACAGCTGCTAAAAGCAGGCCATAATAGGGAGGTGAAGGCTTAAAAGGACGAGAGGTGAACTCCGGATGGTATTGCACTCCCACAAAGTAAGGATGATCTGTCAAAACATTAAAGGAAGCTGGGAAGTAAACCAGTATCTTTTAGAAAAGATGAAATCTTTTACTTTTGACAAACCTTTCATTTCAATGATATCCATTCGTTTACCCCCCTGGTCCTGGCCTACAAAATGGAACCCTTTTTCCTCGAAATGATGCTTTAAGTCTGGATTCACCTGATGAAAAAGTGCTTCAGAACAAATGTACTAAAAGCAAAATCTACTTCAGTATACATGACGTCTCGTCATTTGTTCATGTTTCCATCATTTGTTCATTTAAAAAATATTTACAAAATCCGTAAGATTGCCTTTGTATTTATGTAAATATGTACCTCAAAAAGATGCCTGTGTCGTTCTTCAACATATTCAACATCTCCATACAATTTTCCTAAATAGTCCAGAAAGTGATTATTAATTGCAGTCAAGAGAATCACTAAACAATCATCAATCACCTTAATACTTAAACTCTATAAATATTTTATGCTAAATCCTACTTAGAAAACTTGAGGTGTTCTTGAAGATGGTTCGCCTCCTTCCCAACCTCATAGTGCCACCTATATGCCCTGGACTATGTTCTGGCATTTCAATCACCTATATGAAAATGTAAGAGAGATTCTTAAAAGATACCATAGCGGTGTTTAACTATTTGTTTGATAGAATGTAAGCTGTGTCAGCATGACATTGGCCCTTGAGAGCCATGAAGAAATACTGCGTTATAGATGGTGTTCTGCGCAAAGCCCTAATTTTTCTATTACTGTTGAATGATTTCCACATCCATACTAGTGAAAAGTTTGTTTTACAGAAAATTGAAATGTTTTATAACAGCAAAAGCAGAACCTTCATTAGTTGTCAACAATTTTTTTATGTGACAATTAAAACATAACATTGCTTACTACAGGGTGCTTTGTGTTAGGATCAAATTCAGTAGAGTTTGCATCTGTACAAAGACACAATATAAATATGTGATGTTAGACAAACGTAAAGCAAAACTATGTGAAACATTAATAAATAATCTTTGATAAAGTTTACCTTTCCAGCCAAGCACATTGCGGGCGAATTCACACACAGCGAGCTGCATGCCCAGACAAACACCTGCAGAACATATTTTTAAACCACTGGAGTCTAGTAGTATGTGCTTTGTACATAAAATTGGTATCAACGAATACAAAAAAATCACACTTGTGAGTAATATCTAAAAATGCTGTAATGTTTATATTATGTGCTATGTGGTATGTATTGTTAGATGCACATTTTGAGTTTCATTCAATTATTAATCAATAATTACAAAAAGAAGAGTGTGGATTTGGAATTTCTATCACACATACATTTAATTATTTCTAATTTAACCTACTTTTGTCACATGAGTCAACAGGTCACAGCGTGACTGACACACCTTCCCCACCCTAGTGCACCAACAAAAGCAATAATACAGTACACATGCTTTATATAATCTAAAAGCAATCAAAACTCCTGTATTTTTACCTAAGAAGGGCTTTTTCTGTTTCCTTGCCCAATTAATAGCATGAATCTTTCCCTCGGTCCCTTGTACCTCAAAGCCTCCCGGTACCAAAACACCACTGGAAAAGAAAATAAACAGTCCAATGTTGGAAGCCACCCTCTAGTTAATCTGACTATACTCAGGCCATCGTTGGTAAATTGCACAATTCTACATACAGTGTACAATTCTAAAATTGTTTAAAATAGGAAAAAAAAAATAT
>JAOTRA010068554.1:0-14593 GCA_026260255.1 Pseudolaguvia tuberculata | reverse complement strand
TGCCAAGTCTAATGTGCGGATCATGGATCCGCTGTGGCGACCCCGAACGGGAGCAGCCGAAGGACAAAGAAAGAAAGTACAAGGAGGTGTCCCCGAAAGTCTTCATGTAAAACATTATCTACATTATTGCCATTTATTTCCAACCAAACAAAGATTTAACTCTTCACTTAGGTATGTTGTGTCTGTATTAACACGTTTAAGTGCATTCCTGTAATTATAGTTTAGCATGTGATTGCTACACCACAGGCTTATTTTGGAATGGTTTAGTGTAGTGTAGTGTAGTGTAGTATAGTATAATAGTCACTCCGGTTAAAGCCGTAATTACTGGTATATTTAGTTTTTTCACTTATTGAAGCTCAGAATAATATTTTAATGTTGTTGTTTTTTTCCAGAGTAGTACAGGATGTTACTGCTTCTACGTTGCTATTGCTGCAAACCGCGTTTTCACCAAGCCAAAGGCTTTGAGTTTAAACAAATCAGGAAAGACAAGATGTAAATCTCACACAAAAGTTGCACACAAGCCCCATGCTCACTTTCTCCAGGTGAAAGTAGTTTATATCACTACACTAGCTTTAAGGTTTTTTTGTGGTTGTATGGTGTGAACATAGTGATTGGCTTCCGCTAGTCCCTTAGTCTGATCCAGGTTCAACAGATCTTTGGATGTCAAGCTTAACATGTAGAATGTGGTAGTAAAATAAGAATACAGATGCACTATATTGCCAAATGTTTGAGAGATTTACTGTATCCCCTTCATTCCTTACAAATCAGGGGGTTATAAAATGTACACTGAAAGAAATGACAGCACAGAAGCAAATCAAACTCACCTGCTTTCTCCTGCTTCATGTCTTCTGCACGCTGTTAAAACAGAACTGAGCATGATTTTCAGTTACCGCAATATTCCTGTATTCTGTATTTAATCAAACAAGCAAAAGTTTATAAGAAATTTTTATCAGCATAATAAAAAGTTGAAGTTAAAGATAAGTACGAAAGACAAAAACATACGGAGCCTGAAGTAATATTGCTTTATATTCTAAAGGAAATTGTGTTCTTATGAGAATCTAAAGCGATATTACTTCAGGTTCCGTATGTTTTTAATATTGGTAGAAGAATGTTGAGGATGGAGGTGGTGGGCAGGAGGAAAAGAGGAAGATCAAAGAGGAGGTTTATGGCTGTAGTGAGGGAAGACATGCAGGTAGTTGGGGTGAAAGAGGCAGATGTAGAGGACAGGGTAGTGTGGAGAAAAGCGATTTGCTGTGGCGCCCCCTAACAGGAGCAGCTGAAAGGAGATGAAGAAGAAGATTCTGATGGTAATTTTTAAGATCCAAAGATGAATATTTAGTTTCGCTTCCCACAGAAGTGGGATTTAGACAATGAAATGTCCTTGAGTAAGAAACTAAGGCAGATAAGGGAAGCTTTTCTCACCATCAAATTAGTAAATTGCAATACCGGAGGTGAAGTTCACAACCAAGCTTTTGTTGAGACAAGGCCATAATAAATGTATTGAACCCCTGCAGCTTCAACAGCGATGAGGATACTTCATTCCCAGTTTATATTGGCTCATTTTGTGCTAATTTATGTATTTGTTTAACTAATAAAATGATTGTTTAGTAATCCCTGAACCCTGAACTGTTCCACTGCATGCAACATGTTTAACAAATTTGAGTGATTTTTCTCAGTCCATCATAACATTAAACCCTATTATATTCATTCATTTATTCAACTTCTTACCCACTTATTCCCTAACTCGGGGTCACAGGGGTCTGCTGGAGCCTATCCCAGCACACATAGGGCGAGAAGCAGGGGTACACCCTAGATTGGTCACCAGACTTTCATAGGGCCACACACAGACAAACAATCACTCACAATCACTCACAATCACTCACACACACACACACACACACACACACACACACACACACACACACACACACACACACACACACACCCTCCTATGAGCAATTTAGATTCACCAATCAACCATGTTCATGTTTTTTGGACTGTGGGAGGAAACCGGAGGAAACCCACACAAGCGCGGGGATAACATGCAAACTCAGCACAGAAAGACCCCCGGTCCGGGAATAAAACCTAGGACCTTCTTGTTGTGGGGCGATGACCGTGGTAACAACTACGCCACGACAAGAATCTTCATACTCAAAAGTTCAGTTGTCAATTTGGCATCTAGTAAATGTAGAATGATCAGCATTTGTAGAAATCTGCTATTACATGACTGGCTAATTTAATACATTTACAATCATGCAGAAGTGTAGAAGTTTCTATTAAAGTGTAAATTATGTGTGCACTTGTTTATATTATTCTTTTGCTCACTCACTTTATTTACTGCAGGATCAGTGCTATGAGTCTCTGAACGTTTGTATGGATGAAAATGTTGGGTCATGGGATCTATTCCACAAGCTTCATTGGGTCTATAAAAAAAATCAAAACACTCGTAAATAAATAAACAAGAAAAGAAGAAGCACTTCTTATTGCATGTTTAACATTTTTGATTAAAAAAAAAGGACACCTTTTAATGGGTTCTTTTTTGGCCCCCATTTTCTTCGTTTTTCCTTCGGCTTAATGTTTAAATGTTTCCAGGGAAGACAAAATATTTGTTTGTAGTATTTTTAGTTATAAAGTTTTATTCAAGCCATAAATATGCCTAGGCTAAGGATTTACCTCTGCACTCGGAATACTCAGTCATGAAGCGATTATACTGCTGCTGAAGGTCTTTTATTCTCTCCGGATCAGTGCCACAATAACTCTGAGCAGTGAGGTTGGCTTCTATTGCCTTGTCTTGAGCTCCGAGGTAGAATAAAGCATCACAGAAACGATAGTGGCCCTGCAACATATCAACAGACAAAAAACTGAGAAATTACTAGTGGAGTGAAAAAAACAAACAAACTGTGGCATGATCTATAAATCAGGTGGAAGACTTGGACTACCTTTGCCCAGTCTCGCTGAAGCAGAATAGCTCGTTTTCCATCACCCATCGCTTTTCTGAAACATTTTAGAATAAATATTACATAATCGGCTGTATAATGCTAAAAAAAAATAATTGATATCTATTTCTCAGACTCGTTATTGATTTTCTATTCTGCCAATTTCTATTCTATTTCTAATTAGCAGTTTTTAAACTGATTGTTTAAAACTGGTAGATAAGAGAAAAATATCCTTTGGCACAGTTGGACACCATTTGGGTGCCATTTATTCATACATTCATCTTCTAAACCCACTAATTCCTTAATTCAGGGTAAAGAGAGACTGTTTTCCCAGCTCTCTAAGGAGGGGTATACCCTGGGCAGGTTGCCAGTCCATCACAGCAGAAAAGTACAGAAAAGTGACTAAAAGTGACCGATCTTCTTTCATAAATGAAGAAGTGGTTAAGTGGGATTTTACTGTGATTAAGCCTATAGTAAATGCCCAAGTTAAGAACGAGAGTGTTTTATTGCTTTAATTGCAGAACACAAAAAAAAACCACAATAAAATAAATACCTTTAAAAAAAAATACTAGAAAATATTTCAATTGTTTTAAAACCTACAGATATTTTTCACAACGAAGATAACAAAGTGCTCGGTTTCCATACAAGATGTGGTTGTTGGGACTGAAACACAAAGTACAACATAGCCAAGGTTGAGATACAGGACACAGTTAATGTTCTTAATGATTTAAACTATCCAAATAGTTACTTACTGATATTTAATAGCTTTTGTGTAGCATTTCACTGCACGTTCATACTCTTTTTTCTCAAACAGTTCATTCCCCCTGTTTTTCATTTCCTCACTTTTCTGAACAAACAAACAAAATTTATGATTTTTCATTATCAAATGATAAAAAGTGTTTATCTACTATTATTAATCCAAAAACACATGACTAGTAAGAACAATAAGGACAAGTAAACGCATTAGAAAGTGGTAGTCCGGTGGTTTAAAGTGTTGGACTGCTACTTGGAATATCAGGGTTCAAATCTTAGCAAAACTAAGTTACCACTGCTGGGCCCCAGAGCAAGGCTTTTGGAACCTCAATTGCTTAGTTGTATAAAGTGATCAGTGTAAATTGCTCTGGATAAGGGCAACTGCTGTAAATGTAAAAGTATTGGGACAATCGACCATCATTTGAGATTTAGACTCACTTTTACTCCTATAACAACCTCACATTTCTGAAAATGGTTTCCAGTAGACAGACAAGGGGGATGTTGGTTGAGAAGGCCAGAGGTACAATCGATGTACGAGTTCATTCGATAGGTCTTCAAAAGTGGCCATGTTGTAGCTCAATAGTGCCAAACTGTTAATCATAAGATTGCGAGGTCACCTTATTTACATTTTCAACCCACAGACTATCAGGATTCAACCTTTAACCACTTTTAACACATTAGCACACATTGCAAATAAAATTAGAACACGGAAATAATCAACCTCTGCCCATTACAGCGTCTACACTACATTGGACAGTCACCGATTAAAATTGGTGAACAAAAAAAAGGTTTGTTTACATCAATAATTCCTAAAGCTCACATCATTTAACCCTTTTGTGGTGCTTTATTACATCCTTAGAATTTCTGTCTTAAACTGATGGAAGCATTCAAAGAGTAAAAAAGTATTGTATGGTGAAACCGATATTTCCTGTGTACAGGACAAAAAGAAACCTCTTAAAGCTTAAAAATCTACAGTGGGGTAAAGGGTAGATTCCGGGACAATATGCTCCATTCTATATGCAATATGCATTACATTGATGACGTTTGGCAGACACCCTTATTAAGAGACACTTCCGTTTATCTCATTTATACAACTGAGCAAAAGGGGGTTAAAAGTTACAGTTATAGTTTGGCAGACGCCCTTATCCAGAGCGACTTACAATTGGTCTCTTTTTTTACAACTGAGCAATTGTAGGGCCTTGCTCAAGGGTCCACAGTGGTTGCTTGGTGGAGGTGGGAATCGAATTCTGGTCTTTCTAGTATTAGTCCAACACCTTAACCACTAGGCTACCAATTCTCACATAAGAGCCTTGCTTAGGAATTCAGCAGTGGCAACTTGGTGGTGCTGCACAAACACTTCCCCCTACCAAGTTCAGCCACAACAATCTTAACACACTGTAACTTTCGAAATATTGCTTTGTGCACAGGGACTTTGTCATGGTAGTGTTTGGGTCTCTTGGTTCCAGTAAAAACATAAAACTTTAATACAACATACAGTATCAGGTTGTTAAATCCATTTCCATCATGTGTCTTTTAAAAAAATAAATAAATAAATAAAAAAAAGAAAAGAGAGATGAATGAATTCATACCAATAAACACTGTTGATCCGGATCTAATGTTAGCTTCCTAAACATCATCTTTTTGCTACATGACATCAAGTAGATATAACGGGAATCTGAAAAAAATACATGAAGGGAAGTGGGTTGCCAAATGTTATGCCTTTTTAAATAGCTTTTCACTTGTATTTAAAATGGAGGCAAGTTTATTACACAAAGGAAGGTTTCATCTTCCCTATCAATTATAGTCTTCTCCTTCATCTTTCGGCTGCATCCTCAGCATTCTTCTACCAATAAACTGCATGTCCAAACCATCTAAACCTCAGCCTCCCTCACCTCGTCTCCACAACATCCTACATGCGCCCTCCCTCTAATAAACTCATTTCTAATCCTGTCCATCCTCAAATACAATACAAATCTCAACATCTGCCACCTCCAGCTCCGCCTCCTATATTTTTGACAACGCCACTGTCTCTAAACCGTACAACATCGCTGGCCTCAATACAGTCCTATAAACTAAATTAACTACTCTTTCTTCCTCCCACAGCCATTTACAAACAGAAAATGAGGAGAGAGATTCAAGGCCATGTAACTGTTGTTTTAGGAAAATAGAAATAGACTGACTGATGGCTAAGTGAGTAAAACAATGCTGCTCTTACTGGAAGGAATTACTATTTGCTCTGCTCAGATATAAAAAAAATAACTTCCACTTATTTATAGGGGTTTTTTTTTTTAGATTTGAGTCCATATCCTGACAGTGGACCCGAAAGTTCTATATTCTAGTACAATGACAATAAAAAGAAAAGAAGAAGAGTTCCGGAAGCAAAAAACAAACTTACACTCGGAAAATACAAAATCTAAAACTTGGTGGCAAATTTGCGGTGATCCAAGATGAAGTATCTTCCTGTCTAGATCTAAAGAATCAGATTCATTTAACCAATTCATTGCCTTTGTAAAACCTGCCTTTGCATCCTCCTGTTTGGAAAGAAACAGAAAGAATGAGTGAATGTTGGAAAAAGAGCAACCAATATGTACCACATTTAATATCGAAGTCTTGCCAACCATTTGAAAGGTTTATTCACTATAGTGTGGTTATAGATAGTAGGAATAAAATTTAGACATACTACAAGAACCGTGTTGAGAGTGAATGATGTTAATGATGCAAGGAACCATGTTGGCAGCGCGGTGGCGTAGCGGTTAGTACGATTGCCTCACAACAAGAAGGTCCCAGGTTCAATTCCCGGGCCAAAAGATCCTTCTGTGAGGAGTTTCTTCCCTGCGCTTGCGTAGGTTTCCTCCGGGTACTCCAGTTTCTTCCCACAGTCCAAAAACGTGTACATTAGGTCGATTGGTGTTTCTAAATTGTCCATAGGAGAAAATGTGGGTGTGTGTGCCTATGTGTAGCTCTGCGAGGGACTGGCGACCTGTCCAGGGTGTACTTCTGGGATAGGCTCCGGCAAACCCTGTGACCCCGAATTAGGGAATAAGTGGGTAAGAAAATGAATAAATAAATGAATGAAAGGAACCATGTTTTTTTCCCTACTTGAAAAGTGATGCGGCTACGCTTTCTACCATTTCTGAAAGTGTACATCATCAACATGTAGGTCAGGAACATTTGACATAATGTGTGTAGTATATCGGACTAAACGCCTTGCAGTTTTCCATATCAATATATATGAGAGTGTGTGTAATATTCATTCATTCATTCATTTATTCATTCATCTTACCCGCTTATTCCCTAATTCAGTGTCATGGGGGTCTGCTGGAGCCTATCTCAGCGCACATAGGGTGAGAGGTAGTAGTACACCTGTCGTAAATTCCTCAGGGGCCCCTACCCTGAGGCGACATATGCGGGAAGGATCTCTTCAAGGCAGCCGAATCAGTGATCAATAACATTCATAGACAACCTTTTAATAATCGAGATCTCAGGCAGAATGAGAAGGAGCCAAAACTTATCTTTTATATGAAGACAGTTGAATCCTCAGTCACATAAATCATCAAACACTTCAGCATTGAACATTCAAGTAGCTCTCATCTGGTGGTCATTCGTGCACGAACGAGAGGCCAGTGAGCCGTATCCAATACCATACCCTGATACGAAATCACCCCATTATATTGCCCTATCATTTAAATATTCATAAACTGTCCCACTCATTTCCCAATGTAACTCCTCCTCCTCCATTGATTTCCCAATAAATCCAGATTATCCCCCATTTTGGTACCTCCCCTTGCCAGCCTCCTAATTTCAGTTCCCATTATAACTTAACCTAAGTAATTTGATCCTGACTATTTATTGTATACATTTCCCAATAAATCCAAACTACGTCCTAATGTTAAAAAATAAAAGACCTCTGTTACTATTTCCTGACACATTTGAGCTATTTTTCTTCAACTGAGAACTCATCCACCGTGATTTTACTTCTTCAACCAAGAATGTGTAAGTTTTTACTCTCCTCTTTTATTTTTACTTGCTCTAAATGTTTTAGCTACATAGCTAGTGCTACCATATTTTAATGTTTTTCAACATGCAGTAATATATTTTTTTTGACATCCTGTAAATGTTAGTCTATTGTGTATGAATTTTACTTCCATATCTTATGCACAAGTGATTAATGTTTTTTCCAATAAAGTCAGCTTTCTGCCAC
Source organism: Pseudolaguvia tuberculata (assembly GCA_026260255.1). Lineage (NCBI taxonomy): Eukaryota > Metazoa > Chordata > Actinopteri > Siluriformes > Sisoridae > Pseudolaguvia > Pseudolaguvia tuberculata. Next base: position 6,703 of record JAOTRA010068554.1, on the reverse strand, counting down.
TTATTTTTTAATACATTTCTTATCCTCTCCATGTGCTGCTTTTAATATACCTTCTCCTATTTTTCCCCCGGTCCCTGTTCTTTTTACCTCTAAACGACCCCGTGCGGAAGCCATTCGCCATTACCAGGGTCTTCAGCTAACAAACTTTGGTTTTGAACTAGCAAGATTTATGGAGCACATTCATTCCAACCCAGACTTTAACTACCGCTATACTCAGATACGGTTCTTTCCAGAAACACGAGAAGCCTCAACTCAGACTGCTCCCGACTCCTCAGAGTCTACTGACGTGCAGCCCGGACCCTCCTCAGCCTGCTGGGTCAGGCCTACCACCTTTGCACGCCCGTTTCGTTACATTTCACCCCTAGCTAACCCCGGTCATTCACTTTCCCCAAGTTACTCACCTACTTCACCTGCTAGATCAGACGCAGGAATCCAACTACCTCTGCACGAGTGGTCAGAGTTTCAAAGCCATACTCAATAAAGCTGTCTTCTTAAAAAACACTTGAGTCCTTAATCATGTTCGTGGTGTGTGTTTTTAGTGTGTCTGCATGTTTTATACCAGTGAGCCCTTAAACAGTTCACATACCGGTTATTGCTTTAATTTACTTTGGTTTTGATACTGATTGTACTACGCTAAAAATTCTCCTACATTCGGTTAGATATTAGTTGACTATACTTAGTTCGATTATATATTGGCTAAATAAAACTACCTACTCACTACTGCTATAACACTAGGATAAAAATAATTCGATTACACATTGATTAAATGAGATTATGAATTGTCTAGCACACATTTTACCTGACCTCTTAGTCCTAATGGTCCCCAATTATAGTGCTACTTGTATCATAATTATAACAATTACGTCATCCCTTTATTACACACGCCTTCTAGTCTCACCTTCTCCCATCCTTCACAAGGTTCTGTCTATCCATCTCTCTATCTGCCCGTCCTTTTATCTTTCAGATAGTGTAATCAGACTTACCATTCTAAGAGACGTGCTTATCATTATCAGCTCTCTTGCTTTTTTCTCAGGATCCGTGCCTGCAAGCTAAACAGGGATACAGCAAAAAAAAAAAAAAAAAAAAAAAAAAAAGGGAATTTTCTAACACAAAATCCTGTACAGATATATCCATACGAGATGTTATACAAAAGGTTTCAAACAGTAATACTTACCCGTTTTTCCACAGTGTCAAGAATGAGCTCCATGATTTCAATTCTGTGCAGCCGTTTTAAACTCAAATCATTTGAAGCCCTGCAAATGACATAAAACATTAGAATAAAACATAAGCTTAATGTTGACATTAATTTCAAAGACATCTCATCAAATTAATTGGAAACATTTTACCAAAAAAAACCCCCAACGATTTTAATGCAAAAAAATTGTAAAAAAGGAAATCTGTCCGACAATTATTAATAAAGTTAATTAGTTAGCTATTAAAGGTACAATAGGTGATTGTCTTCAGTAAAACAAAATCCGGTGCTTGAAATCTCTTACTCTACAACAAGTAGCAAAAAATATCCGTTCTGTTGTCAAAAAATGTATGTTTATGCAGATAAGACACATTATCAGTGTGTTCATGTACGCTGGGCAGACAAACAGTACCAACCTGACCTTGCTTCCAAACAACCGACCTTGTAAAAGTATCAAAGCAAAGAAAAAATGAAAAAAACCCAGATTAGTGTCACTGTTGCGTTTCCTTGCTACAGTCGACTACAGGAGTAAAATGGTCCAAATGTTAGCGCCATGTTTACAGTATTGTCATTTACATTTCAAGCGTTCATCAATCAGACGCCTTTATCCAGGGGGACATACACTTATTTCATGTATACAATTGAGCAATTTGAATTTGAGCAGTTGAACCGTTTCATAAACCCATGGGGTATTATTTTAAACTATTTATTCATTATACATAACATACTTGTGTTTACACTACATCTCTTTTTTACTTTGTGGGAAAACATTGTTGTAAGAAAATCTATGGATGGAGTGACATCTAACACACGAGTGTAATGAAAAAAGGATTGATGCCAAAGACAAGAAAGCAGAAAAACAATATTAATGTATTACAATATTAAACAGCTGGACTAGATATGTAAAATATTAGGATTCAACCAAATGCGAGAGACGCCACGTATCTACATGAGATACTATCATCAATGATCATGGTATTAGATATATGATATATGGTATAATATGATCATGGCTGCACAATGGGGACAAGAAGGTCCCAGGCTAGAGTTCTCCCCGCACTTGTGTGGAATTTCTATGGGTACTCCGGTTTCTTCCAATTGTCCAAAAACATACACATTATTAGGTTGATTAGTGATTCTAAATTTCCCATAGGAGTGAATGTGTGTGAGTGGTGTTCATCTATGCGTGTCCTGTGATGGACTGGCAACCTGTGCGGTAGAATAGGCTCCAGCAAACCCCCGTGACCATGAATTAAGTGGGTAGGAATATGAATGAATGAACTTTAAAGTGTTATAAGTCCTGATGATAGTCCTTTGAAAAGAACTATAACCTAAAGGTGGCAATATCTGGAGTTCCGATTATTAAAAGAAGAGATGCGTTCAGGAGGCGTGGTTCTGTACACCGACTTGCATGGAGTACATGTTGTCCTACTGAAACTTTAATTAGAATAACTCACATACAAATCCTAACAATAGGGGACAAATTAAAGCAAAAAAAAAACCCTCCTAGTGGCAAACATTTGGTTGATGTTTTTTGTTTTTTTTTACAGTGATGATACTGAGGTGTGAACTCTAATAAGTGTAAGTTTTCAATTGCCAATAAACCATTGTGGACTGTAGAGGGAGATATAATTAATGTGGAAATGTCATCATCAGGTTATGAAGTTAGGAAGACTTTGGAAATGCAGTGCTAAAGGGCTAAGTGCAAGCCAGCCATGACAACAAAACACTACCCATTTCTTTATTGCTTCATTCATTCCTTCATCTTCTAACCTGCTTATTGTCTAATTCAGGGTTTCTGCAGTCTATCCCAACTCCCACCGGGAGAAAGGCAGAGACACACCCCAGACAGATCGCCAGACAGTATATCTAGGGCCACCCATAGACAAACACACACACACACACACACACACACACACCACACACACCACACACACTCCTATAATTTACATTTACCAACCAACCTAATGTACAACCGAAGTACCCAGAGGGCCACCCATACAAGCGTAGGGAGAACATGCAAACTGATACAGGGCCGGGCCTAAACCCCTATGTAAATATAAGGCAAATTACACTACTTAGATATCAGCCACCATGTGTTATTAAATATCAACCTAGTTTCTGGTAAACTGGTAACACATTGGTTTCTTCTATATGTCTATGCATTTCAGTAACTTTCTCAAGATTAAAAAAAAACTCACTTGGAGTCCAAGAAGCCCATATTCACTGCCCAGGCTGTAGTTTGGTGCTTTTCCTGTTGCTTGTACAGGATGTGCCACCAGAAGACAGAGATGTGCAGCAAGTGTCCCGTCTCCCGTCTCAGCTGGGGATTTATCTGTGCCCACCGCTTGTACAACACATCTACAACAATTTTACCATCTATTATACCTTTTTCTTCAAATCCATTCATCAGAATCAGAGGCGGGATAGGGTTGGCTTAATCTTACCTGGTAGCTCCATGTGGATAAATGGAAATGTTTCCTGATAAATCTAAAAGGAGAACAAAAATATTATTAATAAATATTAAAAGAATATTATTACCCAAGTTTCCTATAAATAGATAAATGAGCAAAGATGGTTGATTTAATTTTTTCTGCAAACATACAATTTTGTGGTGGGCCATATCCTGTACATCCTCAACATCGGAATCCTCAGAAAGCCACATCTCGCATCTAAAAATAAAAAAAGATACAATTGTTATAAACTAACACCTTAAATGATGAGAAGACAGAAAAATGAGGGAAGAAAATAAGACACTTGACCACTAATCTGTAACATGTTACCCAGGACAGCAGGTAAACCAATAAGTAAGACTGTATTGCACAGGTTTTCATGGCAGATACAGAAACATTCATTCATTCATTCATTCATTCATTCATCTTCTTACCCGCTTATTCCCTAATTTGGAATCACAGGGATCTGCTGGTGACTATCCCAGCACACATAGGGCGGGCACCCTGGACAAGTCGCCAGTCCATCACAGGGCCACACATAGACAAACAACCACACTCAATCCTATGGGCAATTTTGATTCACCAATCAACCTAATGTACATGTTTATGGACTGTGGGTGGAAACCGGAGTACTGGGCGTATCAGTTAGCATGGTCCCCTTACAACAAGAAGGTCCCGGGTTAGATTCTCGGACAGGGATCTTTCTGTGCGGAGTTTGCATGTTCTGCCGGCGCTTGTATGGGTTTCCTCTGGGTACTCCGGTTTCCTCCCACAGTCTAAAAATATGTAGGTCAGGTTGATTGCTGAAATTGCCCGTAGGAGTGAATGTGAGCGCTTGTTTATCTATACGTTCCCTGTGATGGACTGGCAACCCAAGCAGGGTGTACCCCTGCCTCTCTACCCATGTTTTCTGGGATAGGCTCCAGTAAACCATGGTCTGGGGAATAAGCGGGTAAGAAGAATGAATGAATGAATGAATGAATGAATGAATGAATGAATACAACAGGGTGGATCTATCTTCGTCGCTCGGTTTGTTTGGATGAGCCGAACACGTGACTCAGTAAACTATGGTCTATTCTATCTTATATATTCAACTCAAATACATCCGGAAACACACACCATCCCATAATACACTAATCCCAATATACCCAAACTTAGTACATATTTATTGGCACTAAATATTTGCCCACGTCATCACCTACATAGACAATCCACTGTTCTAGAAATAAGCAGTTTTATTAATGAGATGAGAAACTGGTTTGTTTATTTTTGGCCAAGAATAATATTATTGTTAGAGGATGTGTAAGCAAGCAGGGGGATTCAGAGCTACACCGATCGAGATATTATTAAATATTATTAATCTTATTATTAATCTTATTATTATTAGCTGAAACGTCCGGGGCTGATCGGCCCTACTGGGCTAATAGTCTTCATAAATAACCCAGAAGAATTCAGACACAAGCGATCACAACATTTAAATCACATTCACGGAAATGAAGTGAAGGATTAGGGGGTCACTAACCTTTCCATGGTTCCTCGGGGTTTGAGAGAGAATTGCAGCAAACTGCCACGGACGTCCGTACGAACACGCGTTTGGAATATTTTGGCAACGTAAACAGATTAATGTTGCCCCCTGTCGACAGAAACAGGAAGCTGCAGTCTTTTGTTTATATAAGGAGAAGTCAGAAATCTGTCTACACGAACACTCACACACACTGAGTGAGAGAGAGAGAGAGAGAGAGAGAGAGAGAGAGAGAGAGAGAGAGAGAGAGAGAGAGAGAGAGAGAGAGAGAGACAGACAGAGAGAGAGACAGACAGAGAGAGAGACAGACAGACAGACAGACAGACAGACAGACAGACGTCCACATTTCAATAAATCTGTCCCGTGTTTTACCTGTAGCTCCGCTTTGTGAACGTGTGTCCTGCGATAAACTGGTGATCTGTCCCGGGTGTCCGGACCCCAATGATCCTGAATTAGGAAATAAATGGGTTACAAGGTGAATGAATGAATCATTAAATGGATGAATGAATGAATGAATGAATGAATGAGAGAAAATAGTAAACAGTTTCTGATAAAATGTTCAATAAAGTCTGCTATAGGGAAAACACGGAGCAGACTATAGAAAGAGGTGGAACTCTCTCTCTCTCCTTTGATGATTTGGTGACGTCATTGCGTATAATATACCGTCTAATTTATAAAAGAAGGAAAAGAAACGAAGCCTAAAACCTCAATCAGGGTTCGACTTTGTACAGTGATCAAGGAGACCTACAGCCGTGTTTAATGACGTGTCACTCCGGTTACAACCACTAGATGGCAGTAAGCAATAAAAGTCTTTATCCGGCTGACGAGCGAGTAAAGGTTAAGAAAAAGGAAGTGCTAATCGGATTGTATAAAAACATTGGAATGGCGTCCATTGAAATGTGATTTTTTTTTTTGCAGCTGTAATATTTTGTTGTGCTTTTCTTATTGGTTAAGTGTCCTTTTATTGAGTATGGTAGAGAATTCTCCATCACCGCTGCCTGAGAGGGCAACCTATGGGTTTGTTCTTTTCCTGGGTTCACAGTTCACTTTCTGTAAGCAGTTGAATGCTAAGTCACAGCCTTTTATATATCTAAATAGTGGTGTGTGTGTGTGTGTGTGTGTGTGTGTGTGTGTGTGAGTGTGAGAGAGTGTGTGTGTGAGAGAGTGTGTGTGTGCGCGCGCGCGTGTGTGTGAGTAGTTGAATGCAAAGAGTCACAACCTTTTATATAACTGTAAATAATAATGTGTGTGTTTGTTTGTTGACGCAGTGCTTTATATCATTTGGGCGTATGTACCTGAGACTTGGCTCCATGCTGTCGGCTTAACCTACTGGCCTCAAAAGTATGTGATTTATTTAAATGATTGGGTGGAAACTGGTGTGTGTCTGAATAATAGACATGTGTAGGATATTAAACACCGACTGTATTACTGTCAGTGTAGGATATTAAACACCGACTGTATTACTGACAGTGTAGGATATTAAACACCGACTGTATTACTGTCAGTGTAGGATATTAAACACCGACTGTATTACTG
>JAOTRA010068510.1:0-14599 GCA_026260255.1 Pseudolaguvia tuberculata | reverse complement strand
GTGTGACTCATCAACTTGATTCCCCTGTAGTTACTGCACGTCTGCACATCTCCTTTATTCTTAAAAATTGGTACCAGAACGCTCCTTCTCCTTTCCTCAGGCATCATCTCACCTTCCAAAATCCTGTTAAACAATTTAGTCAGAAACTCCACTACAGACAACAATCCGATGCTGTTTAGCTACACTATACCCTGCTACCACCTTGCAGTCTCAATTTCTTTCAGGTTACCTCTCCTGCACAAAATATAGTCCACCACTTCTTCCACCCTATGTTCTTCCTTCTTCTTCAAATATGTGTTAACCACTGCCATCTCCATCCCTTTTGCAAAGTCTACCACCATCTGCCCTTACACATTCCTGAAGCCATATAAACAATATAAAAATAAAATGATCTTGTGAAACTATTTATGTCTGTGCAATGGTAGGTCAGTAATAGCTGATGGAGAAAATGCTTAAGTATATAACTAAATTGGGAAAAGAACTGAGCAAAAACTAAGCAAGAATATTGTCCACATTCCAATCCAGTAGGTGGCGCAAATGCATCATTTAGTTGGTCTGCCAACCTTTTAAACTACAGAAGAAAAACAAAAGCCAAGCGCCTTAGTAAATTTCTTATAGATGTTGAAGGTCCGTCATAATGGATTTGAAAACACCGGGAATGAAAGCACCTGGACCGGAACACAAACAGGTAAATTCATCTGTTTATATAATTACACATTTACATGTCTAAGCATATATGATTAATAATATTTCCATTTGTTATATTAAAACCGTTATATTTAACGGCTATCCATCCATCCATCCATCCATCCATCCATCCATCCATCCATCTAACATTTCAACCTTTTGTCCAGAAAAAAGACATTAATTCATATAAAGCGCTAAGCATTAACACATTCTGTTTACTTATTTATTCATTATTTTTATAATATTATACTTATTATTAGGTTTGCGAGGATGTGATTATGCCTGTTGACAGTGAGCATGTTATCTTTCAGACTAAATCTGTAAAAAAGGAGGAACCTGATGATCAAGACCAATTTTGTAAGTCATCAAAGGTCCAAGAGTCATTGATAAAGTTTAATAACTTTCTGACTGAATGTGTTTAAATGTATAACTTTGTTGATTCATCATTTCATCATTCATTTAAGAAGGAAAAAAGTCCTGAGATGGAAAAGGTTCCACTTTGAACTTGTATAAAGATCACATTGAATACTTGAATACAGTATTAAAAAAAGATGAAATTAAATTAGTTTTATCAAAGAATTTATAATATAATTCTCACTTTAGTCTTTCTCTCTTTAGTCTGTGAGCTCTGCAGAATCTTCTTCACCACTGAGTGTAATGTTCATGGTCCTCCTGTCTTTGTCCCTGATACCCCTGTTCCCACGGGGGTCACGGATCGAGCCGTACAAACTCTTCCTCCTGGTCTGGAAATCCGAGAGTCCAGTATTCCTGATGCAGGATTAGGAGTGTTTAATAAAGGAGACGTTATTCCCATTGGTGTACACTTCGGACCCTTTCAGGGAGAAACTATAGACGGGGTTTATTCTGTGGTGGTGAGTTAAATTCTCACAAGTTATTTTTATGACACTCGCTTTAGGCTATCCACCAACATCAACAACAATTATACTACTTGGTGTCGATGAAAGAAGTTGGTCTCCGGTTGACTCTGCTGACATTTTCCCACTTGGATACCGTACAGGGAGAAGTGTCTTGTGGCAGAGCTACTGAATATCCAGCATGTTTTCCTCATTGACCTGAGGAATTGTGTAAGAAGGGATTGCTGTTTACATTTTGTAGGCTAAAGTCAATGTTTTGAATCCTGTACATACATCCTACAGAACCCAGTGGACACATCACAGCAATGGGTTGTTGGAGAACTATTAAAGGCTTCATTCTGGATAATCTGTAGTAGATAAGTTGTGCTCAGTGGTGGACCTGCCAGAAGTAAGATTGTAGTAGTATAGTCTTGCAATTACAAGAGACTGAGCAAGAAACTGACCTGTGTAAATTAAAACTGTCAAATTCATCTGATATTGTGAAGCACAACGTGATAGTTTGCAAAAAGTGGTTTAAGGGCAGAAGCGAAGATCCTGGTTTTCTCTGCCAAGACAGCAGATGCAGTGTCTGAAGCAGGGTACATAAATCAGCAGAGGTAAATTGAGACGGGACCAAATACTGAACCAAGTGGAACACCAGTAGAGTAAGTGTGGTGGAAATTGTGCTTCCTTCTATTTTACCTGATTTTAAGAAGCAGACCATTTTCCTGTTAAGTACACAATGCATTCACTGATATCCCCCCGCAACATTCAACAAAGAAATACAGGATGTTTGCTGTAATATGTACATTAAAATTATAGGCTGATCAATTCTTTGTCATTGGGTGGACAGAATAACAACAAAATAAAATGGCATTTTAACAGTGACGCATCAAATAGCAACATTTCTGGCTATCAGGTGTTTTTTCAAAGAAACAAGATGAGCTTTGCCTTTTTAAAAAGTCATTTAAGAGTGTGCTCCTAATGTTATCTTGTAATCTGTATCAAAGCCATGCATCTTGCTGAGAAGATAAGTTGGTTTGATTATTTCTAAAGGGAAACACAAGAAACACAAAATAATTGTCTACCTTACTCGGTCTTTGGTTTCACCTTGTGGAATATTAACAATGAGAACGGTGAGCAATCCGCTCAGATCTACACAGGAGGATCTCGTCAACGATGCCAGGATAGATGATGCCCATAGTAATCAAGAAAACAATTGTTAACCGACTTACATCCACAAGGTCCCCCTGCTCAAGAAAGCACATGTACTGAATGTTGTGGTGAGATGAGACCACTAAAGCATCAGCCCATCTCACTGTTTTTGGAGGACAGGAAATGCTTCTTATGAGCTCAAGAACACTGTCCACGTTGTCAAACATGGAGGCGAAATATTATTTACTTAACTTGCTGTTAAGGGTAAAGACAGACCAGGCCATGTACCACCAATTATGGATGAGAACATAATTACCTCAGCCATGGCACTGAAAATAAATCATGATTGGGTATTCCAGCATGACAATGACAAAAATCACAGCCACAGAGTATGGTAAATGTAAATTCTTAAGAAGAACTCGAATCTCCAGGCAGACAGATCATTAAAAAAAATCTGTAGGGGCACCTAAGTTGTCATGAAATCTTTGGTTAAGAGGTCATTTCACTCATTAAAATACAATTACATGTATGTCTTTTTCTGGATGTTCTATTGTTATTCTGTCTCAATCAGTCAGTGATTTTAATTATTCTTTAATTGTAGACAAATCTACAAAATCAGCAAGGGATCAAATTATTTTCTCTTACTGTACTCATTGACTTTTGCTGCTTAGATATGCAAGAAAGAACAGGAAATGGAATGCAAAGATGCTAAAGTAGACAAACATGGCAACTGGATGAGGTAAGAAGTTTATTGCTGAGGTCAGCAGGTGTCTTTGCAAAGCAACTATTTTATTTAATTGATTCTCTATCTCAATTGTGTTTCCTAGGTTTGTAAATTGGGCTCGTAATAATGTTGAGCAGAATCTGGTAGCTTTCCTATATCAAGGAGCAATTATGTACCGCTGCTGTCAACCAATTAATCCTGGACAGGAACTGGTGGTGTCCTACAAAAGAGAGTTGTCTGAAGATCTGAATGTGACATTTGGATTAACTAATAACATAAAGTTCACAGACAATGGTAACATCATGGCATTTAATATTTTTTTGGAAAGTATCATCATTAATGTTTAAGAACTGTTTTAACTTGACAAGTAATTTATAAAGAGCTTATTTATTATTTGGTAAATAAAAAATAAATGCTTTTCTTTTTGTTTGTTCCTTAGAATTGAATGACATTCAGCAAGTTGTCTCTTGTTCCATCTGCCAACTTTCATGTACCTCACGAGTTGATCTAGACAGACATGTTAAACAATGCAACTGCCCAGAATATGAGACTCTGCAAAAATCAGAAGAGGTAAATCATGAGACTCCAACAGGAAGCTCAAGTCGCCGGTCTGGCGAGTACAGTATGATGCCTGCAAACATCACTCACAGAAAAATTCCAAAAAAGGTTTACTGCTGCTCAGAGTGTGGAAACAAATTTACCACAAATAGCCATCTCCAAAGGCACCAGCGCATTCACACGGGAGAGAAACCCTACCAGTGCAGCCAGTGTGGAAAGAACTTTAGCTATCACGTTTCCCTCAAACGGCACCAGAGCATGCACACAGGAGAGAAGCCGTACCAGTGCATACAGTGTGGAAAGAACTTTACTCAGCAGAGCTCTCTCCAACAACACCAGCGCATTCACACAGGAGAAAAGCCGCATCAATGCACACAGTGTGGGAAGAACTTTGCAAGGAGGAGTTATCTTCAGTTGCATCAACGCATTCACACAGGAGAGAAACCGTATCAGTGCATGCAGTGTGGGAAGAACTTTACCCATCAGAGTCATTTCCATCAGCACCAGCGTATTCACACCGGAGAAAAACCATATCAGTGCACACAGTGTGGAAAAAACTTTACTCAAAAGAGTGCTCTCAAAAGCCACCAGCGCACTCACACAAGAGAGAAACCGATAGAGATGTATCTGCTGTTAATGTGAATGGTGAAACGTTAGAATATAAAATCAACAACAACAACAAGAAAAAATTCTGTTGCCCCGCTGAATACACTGGCATCACTTATGTTGTAGAACTGGATTTCCATCAATATGACCAGATCGGGACACATTCGATCCTGCATCCAGTTTGATTAATGTTTTAGTTATCTGTACAATCATTGGTGAAATGAGGGGTACCAAAAATGTTTTCTTAACAACTGCAGCTGTTTGCTTCAGCAATCCTAAATATTAAAATACATTTGACCACCAGCATTACTGTTATGATAGAAATGTCAGATGGGACTTCAAAAAACCCTTCAAACATGATTGTGTAATCTGCAGAATGATGAATACATACCAGGATGAATACGTACCTTGATTCTATGGCTGAAACCAAGTCAAGAATCTCGTTGTGATTCTGGAGTCAGATCTTCGTTGTAGTAGTTAATGTAATAACTAAATCAGTAAACTCACCTTGAAAGTATTTCCAATGTTTCCAGTCTTAATGTCCTTAAACACCCGTTACATTTAAAGTACTGTTACTCATTTATAAATCACTTAACAATCTATAGGAACTAAATACATTTCAGATCAGATCATTAGGATTAAGTCAAAGGGTTTAGTATGTGGTATACTATATGCTATGTTGTCTTTATAATTCAGGTAATTCATAGTCCTGTTTGGTTTATTATTTAAAAGGTCATGGTGCGAGTAGTAAAAGGGTCTGAGGAATCAGTACGTGTGTTAATACAGATCATAGTCATTTATGACTTTTCCTTTTAGTTGGGTGTTTAAGGTCCATTGATTAAACCCTTGGGGAAACATTCTGTAGTCCCACACTGCTGTGTATTACCATGAATGATTCTATGTTCTATATTATCTTTTACTCTATACTGTTTATCATGTGGCGGCGCGGTGGTATAGTGGTTAGCACGGTCGCATCACAACAAGAAGATTCCGGGTTCGAATCCCGGACCAGGATCTTTCTGTACGGAGTTTGCATGTTCTCCCCGCGCTTGCGTGGGTTTCCTCAGGGTACTCCGGTTTCCTCCCACAGTCCAAAAACATGTAGATGAGGTGGATGGGTGATTGAAAATTGTCCTTAGGAGTGAATGTGTGTGTGTGTGAATGGTTGTTTGTCTATGTGTTGCCCTGAGATGGACTGGAAACCCGTTCAGGGTGTACCCCTCGCCTCTCGCCCTATGTGTGCTGGGATAGGCGCAACAGACCCCCGTGACCCTGGATTCAGGAATAAGCGGGTAAGAAGATGAATGAATGAATGTTTATCATGTGTGTATGCAATTTGGTATTTTCTATTTCCATTGTCCGTCCGATGTTTTACTTGCCTGGTTAATAAATTATTGATTTATCTGTAATTCTTCAGAATAAGTAGATTACGTCCTTTGTTACCACATAATCCCATGTCAGGATGAGATAACTGGAGTTTAATAGTGAATAGAGTATGGGACACCTTCACCAGGATTAATGTCTATCAGATGCACTTTTCTGAAGGAACTATTCATGTGTTCTGTGGTGACCAGACCAATAATATTCATACTCTGACTGTAAAGATAAATCAAACTACATTCTAATAACTTAAGGAATTATTCTACAAACAATCACTTTATATTCTACTTTTTATTTTTTTTTTTTATTGTGGATTAATTGTTCTATATAAATAAACTTGCCTTACCTTACAGAATTTAGTTGCAGGAGGCGCGCGCGCTCTTTAACTTAAACCTGAGGTAACTTTTTAACGGTCGCAGCAGAATTTTCTGAGGTACAAAAACCTACAAATTAATTACAGTCGGAATTACAGTCGGAAATACAGTCGGAATTACGCCAATATACAGACAATTTTTTTTAAACTGAGAAAATGTTAACAGGCGCTCTTAAGAAAAGACATTTATCCTATGATTCTGTTGTATTATTTTGGATATTTGGTGTTATAACAGTGAACTGACCGTTTGCTGTTAAATGTATATTATTATTATTGGAGAGGAGAAGAGAGAAGGACTTCAGCAGGGAGAACTGGGAGAACCTGGAGCTCCACAGGTCCTCTGGCACCGCTGCACGTCGCCTGTTATACAAAGTGACTGAACCAAGTGAACCTTCTCGAACATTCTGCTCACTGAGGTAAACCCAGCGAGGGTTTGTGCGTGCGCGTGCGTGTGGCGTGCGTGCGGCGTGCGTGCGTGCGTGCGTGCGTGCGTGGATCCACCAATTTGATGTCTTTTGTGTTGAAAAAAGATGAGAGTTGATTAGTTTAGTAGAACTTTGGGTTTATTACGCTGGTTTCTGACCGAATATAATAATCAGTACTAGTATAAAGTGTCATTCATTCATTCATTCATTCATCCATCCATCTTACCCGCTTATTCCTGGGGTCACGGGCGTTTGGTGGACTCTATCCCAGCGAACATAGGACGAGAAACAGGGATACACCAGTCCAACGCATGGACAACACCAATCAATCACCAATCAATATAATGTACATGTTTTTAGACTATGGGAGGAAACCAGAGTATCCGGAGGAAATCCATGCAAGCGTGGAAAGAACCCCAGCCTGGGAATCGAACCCGGGACCTTCTTATTTAATGCAACATTTTACTTTTGTTTAAAAGACAGGGTTCCACACTGGACAGGTCACCAGTCCTTCACAGGGCCACACATAAATAAACTCCACACACACACACACACACACACACACACACACACACACACACACACACACTCCTATGGGCAATTTCGAATCGCCAATCAACTAAATGTACATGCTTTTGGAAGCAGATACAGAGAGAACATGTAAACTCTGTACAGAAAGACCCCCAGCCTGGGAATCGAACCCGCGACCCTCTTCTTGTGAGGCGACCATGCTAACCTCGGTGCCACTGCGTCACCCCTGACAATTTAATATTTATTCATTTGATATATACAGAGTTTAGAATTAGAATCGTAATTCTTGAAATGTCTGGTTTTTTGGCTTTAGATTTTTCAGGTGAAGAGTTTATTACTGCCACCTGTGAGAAGAATATTTTAGTACCTTCATCTGATCTAAATGCTTCCTAGAGCTACAGGTTCTCATCAGAAGGTATGTCACGGGTTCCAGGAGTGTGCCTTGGCCATCTGGGGGTTTATTCCCTTCAAAATTACCCTGCAATGGAAATGAGTAAAATGATGTTCTCATGCCTCATGTTTTGATGACCTGGTGGAAAAAGTTCCCAGATGTTCATCATGAGCCTGGAAATAAGCTTATCTTCAGGGTACCACCAACAATCTAAGTACCAGTCGGAAAAGACAATACATGATCATTGATCTAGATCTGAATCTTCTGCAATGACCACTAGGGCTTCTAGAGGCAGTTTCTTCTTTGGTTTGTATATACACAGAACCTCCTCCACCTGTTCCCATTGTTTGGGGATCCTTCAGAGATACCATCAGCCACACACTGATGGTTCCAACTGAGATGGAAACTGTGCAACTGTGTAGTTTTTCTGGATAGAATACATTTTTAAAAACTATATGGCGGGACGGTGGCATAGTGGTTTTCAAGGTCGCCTCACAACAAGAAGGTACCGGGTTCGATTCCTTGGCCGGGTATCTTTTTGTTCTCTTGTGATCCCAAATTAGGGAATAAGCAGGTAAAATAAATGAGTGAATGAATGAATGAATGAATGAAAGACCAGGTGTCTGAGTAAATGTTCAGTAAGAGCTTTGGTTCTGTGTTTCAAAACCTGTATCTACACCAGAACCTGAACACTTACAGGTACATCTATCAGATCATTCCTTCATTATTATTGATTTTCTATTTATAACATTATTTCCTAGTTGTTGTACATTAACCCAACCCTGTGATGGACTGGTGACCTGTCCAGGGTGTCTCCCTGTTTTTCATTTTATGTGTGCTGGGATAGGTGTATATATATATATTGCCAAAGGTATGTGCACCCCTGACCAGCACAACCATGTTCTCCAGACTGATACCTGAGACTAAAGCACACGTTTGTAAATGTAGAACATCTCGGTTTGCTATGAAGTTAAAATTCCCCAGCAATCTGGACATCCCATAATCAGAGTCTGGTTCTGTGTGAGGAGAGATCAGTCATTCATCTTCCAACCTGCTTATTCCCTAATTCAGGGTCATGCGGGTCTGCTGGAGTCTATTACAACGCACATAGAGCAAGAGGCAGGGGTAGGTCACCAGTCCATTGGAGGGCTACACATAGATGAACAACCACACACACATTCATGGGCAATAGTCCGGAAAATAAAGTGCATAAAAATAGAGTATCACCAATCAACATACGGACCTGTATGTTTCAAGTGCATCTAGCAAATATTTATGATTAGCTGGTTCAGTTGTGCTTCATCAGGGTTGAACGAGCTGCAGGACTGAGTTTCGAAACCCCTGCATCTGCATAGTACATCTAGGAACACTGTAATACCATATGAGAGAATTTATTCATAAAAGAGATTTATACTGTAAGTATACCATTAAAGTCAGACATGGAGAAGAAAGAAACTTCATGCTTCTGAGATGTTTTTTCAATAAAGAGACAGGAGGGTAGCAAAGGGACAGTAGATGGGACCATGTACTATTATGTCATTTAATGTGTCTCAGCCAAGACATTAAAAATGAATAGGTCTTGAATAGGTATTCCAGCATGACAATGGCCCGAAGCATGAGTGGCTAAAGAAGGAGCCCTTTTAAAGGGAGGAGGTAGCTTAGTGGTTAAGATATTGGACTGATACTAGAAAGACTGGGGTTTGATTCCCACCTCCACCAAGCTACCAATTACTCAGTTGAGCAAACAAGATCGAATGTAAGTTGCTCTGGATAAGAGCGTCTGTTAAATGTCCTGAAGTGGTCTTCATACCTTAATCCAATAGAAACTGTGTGGCAGGAGATGATTGTTTCCAATAGTCAGACTAAACATCTTGAATCTTCAGCAAAAATCAGAACCCAAGAGGCAGCAGAGCAGTCAGTGGTGTACACGAGTGACAGCATCCACACACACACCAAACACCCTACCCTTCTAAACCCTTCTAAATCATTTCGCAGATACAGATTGAATGATATTGATCGCGTTGATTACATTCCCATCCAGTAGGTGGCGCTAATGCACTTTAAGTAGGTTTGCCAAGCCGCCGTTATACTGAAGAACAAACAGTGTTAAGATCTGCGGTCATATTTCGGGTTAAATAAAAGAAAAAAGTTTTATTGCTTTAAAACATTCAATTTTATATTTTGGATCTTTAATAATGGATTTAGAATCACCGGAAATAAAACCACCAGAACCGGAACTCTTACAGGTAAATTCATCTGGTTAAATATAACCACACATTAATTATTATTATTATTATTATTATTATTATTATTATTATTATTATTAATTGGAGTTAAACGAGACAGTTTCCTACTGAGTTTAGAATTAGAGACTCTCGGACTATTTAAATACTGTTTGGCCAAAAGTATGTGCACCCCTGACCATCGAACCTATTTTCTTAAGACTTAAGTGCACATCTGTAAGTATCGAAACGCCTCCGTTTCCCAGACACTGTTTCAACATGACACCGCCCCGTGCACAAATCCCCAGAGCTCCATTAAGACATGATGCTGAGTTTAAATGTTCTTCTCAAGCTCACCTTGACTGAACACATCTGGGATGTCTGTTAGGAGAGATTCATTCGCTCATAACCCCTAATTCTCGGTCATAGGGGTCTGCTGGTGTCTATTCCGGGGCACATAGGGTACATCCTGCCTTTGACAGGTCGCCAGTCCATGACAGGGCCACATGTAAATTAACAACCACTCTCTCTCTCTCTCTCTCTCTCTCTCTCTCTCTCTCTCTCTCTCTCTCTCTCTCACACACACACACACACACACACACACACACACGCTCTCCTATGGGCACCTTAGAATCACCAACCAACCTTATGTACATGCCTTTGGACTTTGGAGAAGATGTAGACTCTGCACAGAAAGATCACTTGCCCGAGAATCGAACCACATCACTGTGCCGCCCTGTTTTATATTTATATATGAAAAGTCACCCAAACTAGAAGGGGTAAATTTCAACAACACACAATTTTGATTTCATGTTTTTCCTTTTGCTGGTTAGTTTGGTGAGGATGTGACGTCTCCGGTGGATGATGATGATGATGATGATGATGATGATGATGATGATGATGATGGTGGAACATTCCAGACGATATGTGTAAAGAAGGAGGAACCTGATGATCAAGATTATTTTTGTAAGACAACAAAATAATGTGTGTAATGTTTATTAAACTTTTTTTATAGATCTGAACAGTATATTGTTTCATCATCAACACTTTCATTATTTTCATTACAGAATGTTCAATATGGAGTGTGGAAGCGATTTAGGCTTCATTTGAAAGTTTAATAATAGAATGAATGTTTATCATTTGCACATGATTTAATGGTCCGTTACTGTGAAGAAGCCGTCAGTAGTTTTAATAAGATTAACTGTATGTAATTTTTATTTTAACAATTATTTATTGTTAAATAATTACCTTTATTTAATCCTCTCTCTCTCTTCAGTCTGTGAGATCTGCAGAATCTTCTTCACCACTGAGTGTAATGTTCATGGTCCTCCTGTCTTTGTCCCTGATACCCCTGTTCCCACCGGGGTCACGGATCGAGCCGTACAAACTCTTCCTCCTGGTCTGGAAATCCGAGAGTCCAGTATTCCTGATGCAGGATTAGGAGTGTTTAATAAAGGAGACGTTATTCCCATTGGTGTACACTTCGGACCCTTTCAGGGAGAAACTATAGACGGGGTTTACCCTGTGGTGGTGAGTCACATTCACACAAACATTAAACAGCCATTCAGATGAGAATGTTCACTAAAGTAATATCAACAACATTGATGGGCTCAATTGCATAAGATGGCTGGCCAGGGATCAGCCAGTGGGAGCAGAGGAAAAAATTGGAAGGGACTAAGTAGTAAGCCATGTGGGACACCATTAGTGTATGTGTTGCAGATAAATTAATAGAATTTCTCTTAGACACACAGACAGACTTAATACTTGTAACTGGACTATTGACTGGAAAGTCACAAGCTAAAAACTGCAACACTTTCAGGGTGGATTCTGCGCCTAATTCTTTGCTGTATAAATAAATCGAGTAAACCTGAAATGGTGGCTTTTTCAGATATGCAAGCAAGAGACGGAAATAGAATGCAAGGATGCGGAAGTAGAGAATCATGGCAACTGGATGAGGTAAGAAATCTACTGCTGAGATCAGCTGGGTGGTGTTTTCATAAAACAACTATTGGATCCATGTTTTTACTTTCTCCGATTCTCTGTATCTCATTATTGTGTTTTAGGTTTGTAAATTGTGCTCGTAATAATGATGAGCAGAATCTGGTAGCCTTCCAATATCAAGGAGGGATTCTGTACCGCTGCTGTCGACCCATTAACCCCGGACAGGAACTAGTGGTGTCCTACAAAAGAGAGTTGGCTAAAGATCTCAGTGATACATATAATTGCCTGAATAACGGAAAGTGCACTGACAATGGTAAGAAATGAGACTTTGAAACAGTTGTTAAAGTTTACTTACTTCATACTTAGACACACAGACAGACTTACTACTTGTAACTGGACTATTGACTGGAAAGTCACAAGCTGAAAACCGCAACACTTTCAGGGTGGATACTGCGCCTAATTCGTTCAATCATATGTTGAATCAGCTAATCACATTCTATTTAATTTGATCTCCAGAATTGAATGACGCTCAGCAGATGGTCTCCTGCTCCGTCTGTCAGCTTTCATATACGTCACAAGTTGATCTAGAGAAACATGTTCAACAATGTCACAGCCCAGAATATGAGATTCTACACCAATCACAAGACATTAAACAGGAGAACCCCATGCCGAGAAGAAGCTCCAGTCGTCACTGTGGCCAGTTCCGTAAGATGCCTACCAATATCAAGTGCAAAAAAATGCAGAAAAAGGTTTACTGCTGCTCAGACTGTGGAAAAAATTTTACTCAGAAATGCCATCTCCAACAGCACCAGCGCATTCACACCGGTGAGAAACCCTACCAGTGCATACAGTGTGAAAAGAACTTTACTCAACAGAGTTCTCTCCAGCGGCACCAACGCATTCATACAGGAGAGGAGCCGTATCAGTGCATGCAGTGTGGGAAGAACTTCTCTCATCAGAATTCTTTCCAACGGCACCAACGCATCCACACAGGGGAGAAACCCTATCAGTGCACGCAGTGCGGGAAAAAATTTACTTACAAGAATTCTCTCCAGCGGCACCAGCGCATTCACACAGGAGAGAAACCGTATCATTGCTCACAGTGTGGGAAAAACTTCTCTCATCAAACTAGTCTCCAACAGCACCAACGCATTCACACAGGAGAGAAACCGTATCGGTGCAAGCAGTGCGGGAAGAACTTTAATCATCAAAGTAATCTCCAACAGCACCAGCGCATTCACACGGGGGAGAAACCGTATAATTGCTTACGGTGTGGGAAGAACTTCACTCAACAGAGAACTCTCCAACTGCACCAATGCATTCACACCATAAATCAGAATCCTGGTCATTAGAATGCCAACAGGGGTTCATTTACCCCCAATTCATCTATTCCTTCACACACACACACACACACACACCACAGCTTCATGTTGGACATGTTGGAAAGCAGCTCATTAACTACACAAGCGCATGTCAGGATAAAACAGATCCCATAGACAAGTCGCCATTCTCCCATTAAACTGCTTCTCACAACCTTCCACTCTTTTCAAACAGCTAATTCCTGGTAAAATGACACTCTCCTCCTGGTTTATCTACCGCAAAGGATTTGACCATTTTGTCCTGGCAGGTCACTCGGTGGTACTCATAAGGTACCTTCAGTTGACCAAATGATCAAGAAGTTTCCAGAAGCTGCAACCTGAATAACCGTATAAATACAGATTTGGTAGTCTGTGGACACAAGCGGTTGGGTTAACTTTCAAGTGTACGTGTGTCAGATGAATCTGTATTAGATTAGTTCCTTCTAGAGGACAAATGCACTGGGATTTTGTCCATCTAATAAAAAGTGTTATTATTCTTTCAAATGGTGTTTAGAACTGGAACTGCCTATCATGTTGAGATCACTGTTGCAGCACAAAATCTACAGACTATTTAGTTATTTACACACACCGCATTGCCTGATGCATTTACAGCTTTAGCTTCTGCCTGTCTCTCTGTACTGCCACACTTGTCACAGGTAGGGCAGTAACAGGAGGTCGCCTCACTGTTACCCCACCTGCTCTTTGCATAGCCTACTTTAAATCAGAAATCCTTATGGCAAATTAATTTCCATACACCTGCTGGTCCCGTAAAGCTTCCTCCAAAAGGAGCACCTCAATCATATGTCGATAAACATTCATCCATTCACCCACAGGAAACATTCTTTAAGACACTAGCAAAAAAACCATCAGCACAGTTGCCCTACAACAAAGTCTTGGGTTCGACCCTGAATGTGCAGAGTCTGCATGTTTGCTCCACACTTGTGTGGGTTTTCTCTGGGTACACTGGTTTTCTTCTACAGTCCAAAAACATGTACGTTAGGTTGATTGGTTGATATTAAATTGGCTATAGGATGTGTGGTTGTGTGTTGTGGATAAGTGAGACCCTGTGATGGACTGGTGTCCTTTCCAGGGTATATGTAGCCAGGTATAAAAAACAACTTTATTTTCTGTATCTTTGTTTGTTCACACCGGCAGATATAAATTTAGAGAATAAACGGGTTGGAAATTGAATGGATATAGTTTTCTTTTTGTTTTTCCTCCACACCGGCACTCCAGTCCAGTTGGTGGCGCTAAAAACGCTGAACACTATGAATCGGCTTGTCAACCGGCTGTGAACAATAGAAGAAGTCGTTTTCCGGAAACGGTGTGGATGTGTTCTAATGGATGTAGAAAGAGTGGAAATGAAAAGTGTATCTCCAGCAGGAGCGGAACAC
>JAOTRA010068491.1:0-14600 GCA_026260255.1 Pseudolaguvia tuberculata | reverse complement strand
TCATCAGCTGCTCAAAATACTCTCTCCACCTTCTCAACACAGACTCCTCACTAGCCAAAACATTTCCATCTGTATCCAACAAGAAAGGTAAAGTACTGAAAATTAATAGTATATGGAACAATAATGTAGATAACACACAGGAATAGCTATAGAAACTTTTTAAAACATCCAAATCAACTCTATGCCTAAGGGGCAGTGGTGGCTCAAATGGTTAAGGTGCCGAGTTGTTGATCGGAAGACCTAGGTTCAAGCTCCACCACCGCCAAGGAAAAACCTGGGTTCAAGTCTACTACTGTTGGGTCCTTGAGCAAGACCTTTAACACTTTCTGCTCCTGGGGCGCTGTACTATAGCTTGACCCTGTTGTGACATGTGGGCGAGATGCCGCTTGCGCAAAGAAAAAAAAGGTAAAATTTAGCACTTTTAAGGCACCCACTAGCTGTGCGTGCACCGCTGAATGCAGTGTAGGCGGATTATTTTGTAATGCGATTTAATGCAGGACAAAGGTCAAGACTAAACAGAATTTCAGAATCACAGAGTCACCGGATCGCGTCCTCAGAGTGAACATCATAAACAATAAACCGTGCCACGGTTAATGCGACACTTTTCTAAATAGGCTACAGGTGACAATTTATTTTATTTCTTAAATTTCACGGTGGTGTAGTGGATAGCACAGTCGCCTCACAACAAGAAGGTCCTGGGTTCAAATCCCGGGCTGGGATCTTTCTGTGGATCCTTCTGGGATCATATTCTCCCCACTTGCATGGATTTCCTCCAGGTTTCCTTCCACAGTCCAAAAACATGCAGATTAGGTCAATTGGTGATTCTAAATTGTAAATGGTTGTTTGTCTGTGTTGCCCTGAGATTGACTGGTGACCCGTCCTGGGTGAGCCCCGCCTCTCACCCTATGTGTGCTGGGATAGGTGCAGCAGACCCCCGTGACCCTGTATTCAGGAATAAGCAGAACATTTCTCACCTTTTATTTGTGCCCTCTTCAGATATACACAAAACTATGGAACCAAGAAATTTATTCATACAAAGAAGTCTTGTGACTGTTCACTGATGAAGTGCAACTTTAGTGCAAATTGTTCATATAATTCGCAGCCCTTAGCTATTCATGGTTTCTAAGTGTCACTTCAGGCTGACTATATAAAGCCATCCTCAACGGCAGCAAGTGATTTCCAAATGATGAGACCCGGACCATAAGTTGAGCATCAGAATAGATCAAGCAGGTCTAGAAAAGAGAAGGGGTCAGAAACTCTAGTATGTAGAGCTAAAGAGGGAGAGAAGCCAAAGAGAGAGGGAGGGAAGCATGTGGATTTGGAGAAAAATTATTTTTGCTATGTAAGACAGCTATATTTGGTCTACAATTTCACAAACAAATGCAAGATAATGAAATCATGTAAGATCATAAGTGAGAAACTATAGCCATTCTTGATATTGTGGTCTATACCGCCTTCCCAAACTTGCATGTTGCTCTCTTTTTTTCAGTAAGAACTCATTGTATACATCAGGATTTACCACATCAGGTCCAGATATTTATGAAACCAAATATTTCACAGACTTTGATAATTTGCACTCTGTTATTGTCACTTGCGTGAATGAACACTGATCTGCCTGTCTTTTCAAAGCTCATCATTAGGAAACTCCATATGTATAAATTTACATTTTAAAAATTACAATTCTTTTGTAAATATGTAAGTTATATTATATCAGGCCCAGGAACATGCAACACGCCACCGTGGCAGACTTGTGGGACACTTTCACAAGAGGGACAATATAGCATAGGCCAGATCCACAGCAAAGTCTTTCAACACTCACCTCTTAAAAAAACTATTATCAACGCTTTGAATCCTGCCACACCTGGATCAGGCCCCTCCTCTGTGGGCTGGTGGTGTTGGTCAATGGATATCACATCCTACTTTATGTAGGTAATCTGTGAGAATCACCTAGGACTGCCAAAATAAGGTAGTTTATCATAGGGTAAAGCCCCAGGATGAGGTCCTCCACCCAAGGAGAGATTTCAGAGCCAGAGACACATTTACTGTATACTTACAAATATGTACAGAGCAGGATTTTAAAGATATGGGGGAAACACGATGCTAAAAGCTTTTTCCACTTCCAGACAGCCACTATATGCCGAGCACACTGCACGACTGGTCCATCCCAGCTGGGGTGTGCGGTGTGGTGCTGTCTGATGGAAAATGGTGAACCCCAGACCTGGCCCTGGAGAGGAGGAGCGCTAGAGACGAGCTCTACTCACTACCCCTCCTCAGAGTAATGGGAACTACACAAGAATCTAGAGATAACAGCTGACAATCATAGGTTACAAAACCTGGCAAAAGTGTTGGGTAGTTTATGTACAACTTTCAGTTCTACATTTGTCTGCTAGTTAGGTCCTATTCACCATAGTAAACCCTTAGCCTGTTAAGCATCAAGGATCATTTCCACTAACCAGTGAAAGATCTGTTTTTTGGAAACAGCGGTCGTTTTCCACCGAACTCTATAGCAGAAAAAGTGCCGGTAAGAGCATATAAAACTTGGCATATGCACTGTATTGGACACAACAGAGGCAGATCAGGATTGCGGAAAGAGGGCTCTTAGCTCCACAGATTGCAAACGGGTCTCTCTGTGAGTCATGATGTTGGAGGATACAACCTTCTGCTGTTTCTGAGGAACATATACATTATTTACAGTTTTTGGTTGATGCTCGTATCCACAGATACATTTATTATTATTATTATTATTATTATTATTATTATTATTATTATTATTATTTTTATACAACTTAACAAATGCTCTTTTTTCTGAGAGAGAAAGGTCCTTCCTCAGGGGAATTTGTCAGGGGTGATACTGCCATGACCAGTTTGGAGAACCAGGTATTGCTGGGCCAGTAAGGCACCATGTGCAACGAGACTCATTGGGTGAAAGTGTACTTGTCACAAAATTAATGTTATAAACGTGAGCCATTTCCAAAAGTAATTTCCAATAATATTTTTATTGTCTCAGACAACATTTTTCAACTTTAACTGCTTCATACAACATTCTGAGAAATAGATGCATAATAAATATTCTGTGCTGTTTGTGTTGGCTAATGTATACAGACCAACAGGGACCCATTCAGATATTTTTAAAGAATTTGGTGGTTTTCTAAAAGAACTAGCGCTGGCTGCAGAAATTGTTAATTCTTGGTGATTTTAATGTATAATATCAATTTTGATGATGAAAAAAACTGATGTGGTATCAGCATTTCTAAATATTCTGAACTTTCTGAATTAAACATGTTCTCAGATGCTGAACTTTACATTTAATGTTAATGTTTTTATGTTAATGTTTCCCAGCATATCTGATAACTCTGAAAACATTGATCATATTATAGAAAAAATGTCTATTTTCTGGTATTTTAAATGCAGTTGCCAATTTACTCTTACTACCGTTTGGCACTGTAATATATTGAACACACTCTTGCCCGAGCGAGAGCATCAGAAAAATGGAGCGAAGCTTGAGGAAACCTAAACTTGAGGAATTTCATATTGCTTGGAGGGAAAGTAGCTGATCTTACAGAAATGCATTAATTACTGTCAGATCTGATTAATTTTCATGTCTCAAAGAAGAAAACAAACACAACCAGATATTTATTCAATAAAGTGGCTAAATTAACTAATAATAAAGCAATAACAGGTACTGACATTAACCAATATCACAGCAGTGATGATTTTATGATCTACTACAATTCCAATATTGATATAATTAAAGATAAAATTAAAAGCATGGAGTAAACAGCCACAGTATTGTATCAGATAGAGCATCAGGTATATTCCCAAAAACAATGTGTATGTTAAACCCTATTCTATCTTAGCTTCTAAAAGAGGTCAAAGGTACACTGCTGAATATTATTAATTTATCTTTGTCATTAGGATATGTCCCAAAACATTTAAACTGGCTGTTATTAAGCCGCTTATTAGAAAACCACAATTTGATCCCAAAGATCTACTTAATTACAGACCAATCTTAAATCTCCCATTACTGTCTAAGTTACTAAAAAATGTTATCACAATTAAATTTCTTCTTAGAGAAAAATGGTGTCTTTGAGAATTTCTTGTCAAGATTAAGACCCTATCATAAACTGCTTTAGTTAGAACGACCTATTAGTTGCTTATTAGTGCTATTGGACCTCCGTGTTGCCTTTTACATTTTCGACCACAACATTCCTTTTATTAGATTACTACCATCATTGTGTAGCAGTAGATGAAGAGGCGTCATATTGCACGTACTGGATGAAAAATATTTTTTTATTGCTAAATCTTGGAAAAACAGAGGTATTAATTAATACACTGTTTAACACTTGATGCCTGCTCTGTCAGCCATTTGGAGTTAGTGACGAACTTAGGCGTGTTTTTTAACATCAGTATTTCCTTTGAGAACCACATTTCTAACCTTTGTAAAACTGCATTTTTTGTTCATGCGTTTATTACCTCAATACTAGATTATTGCAATGATTTATTGGATGGTTGTTCCACATGACTAAGAAATAATCTATAACAAATATATAGAATAGACTTTAAAGTAATAACAGAAATAAATACTTCAAAAAAATCAATTGCAAACTTTAGATCCTTTTCTTACCTAGCATCCAAACTCTGGAATAACAAAAAAACACAGTTTTTAAATGAAGGTTTATATTATTAAGGGAAAACAAAATCCAAAGCTACATGGCTCTGTGTGAGAAAATGTTTGCCCCCTTAACCTAATAACTGGTTGGGCCACCCTGAGCAGGAATTACTGCAATCAAGTGTTTGCAATACCTTGCAATGAGTCTGTTACAGCGCTGTGGAGGAATTTTGGTCCACTCATCTTTGCAGAATTGTTGTAATTCAGCCACATTGGAGGGTTTTTGAGCATGAACCGCCTTTATAAGTTCATGCCACAACATCTCAATATCAATAAGATTCAGGTCAGGACATTGACTAGTCCACTCCAAAGTCTTCATTTTGTTTTTCTTCAGCCATTCAGAGGTAGACTTGCTTGTGTGTTTTGGATCATTGGCCTGCTGCAGAACCCAAGGTCGCTTCAGCTTGAGGTCATGAACAGTTGGCCGGATATTCTCCTTCAGAATTTTTTGGTAGACAGAAGAATTCATGGTTCCATTTATCACAGCAAGTCTTTCAGGTCCTGAAGCAGCAAAACAGCCCCAGACCATCACATTACCACCACCATACTTTACTGTTGGTATGATGTTCTTTTTCTGAAATGCGGTGTTACTTTTTCAGATATAATGCAACACACACCTTCCAAAAAGTTAATCTTTTGTCTCGTCAGTCTACAGAATATTTTTCCAAAAGTCTTGGGGATCATCACGATGTTTTCTGGCAAAATTGAGATTAAACTTTATGTTCTTTTTGCTCAGCAGCGGTTTTCGCCTTGGAACTCTGCCATGCAAACCATTTTTGCCCAGTCTCCCTTCTATGGTGGAGTCATGAACATTGACCTTAACTGAGGCAAGTGAGGCCTGAAATTCTTTGGCTCGCACTGGAGTCCCAAAGCTTTAGAAATGGTTTTATAACATTATCCAGACTGATAGATCTCAATTACTTTCTTTCTTAACAGGGGGGCAAACATTTTCTCACACAGGGCCATGTAGTTATGGCCACCTTCAATTTAAAAACTGTGTTTTGTTTTTACTCATGTCGTCTTTAAATAATATTTAAATTTGTTTAATGATCTGAAACGTTAAAGTGTGACAAACATACAAAAAGATTGGAAATCAGGAGGGGAGCCAAAACCTTTTCACACCATTGTATGTCTGCTCAGAGGTGAACTAACCAACCGACTGAGACTGGTTTCTCAAAAGTTTTTTCCCCCCATTTTGTCACTGATGGTGTTTGGTTTAAGCAGCTGTCACCTCTGGCTTGCTTAGTTAGGCATTCCTAATTTACAAATAGCAATCTATTTGAGTGTTTAAGTAAATGTTTATTATTGGTTTTTATGTGAATCTGTAAAGCTGCTTTGAAAGAATCACAATTGTTAAAAAGTGCTATATAAATAAAGGTAATTTAACTTGACTAGCAGAACCCTTCTGCCCAACTGTGTCCATGCCAAGTTGAGCCTCGGGCAGGAATAAGAAAACTGCAATTGGCAGCTACTTGATTCGGAGAGGCAAACAGATCTACTTGTGCCTAGCCAAACAGATCCCAAATCAGCTGGATAGGCTGCCACTGGAGCCTTCACTCTCCTACTAAGGACCTCAGTCTTGAAAGCACGTTTGCTACACAGTAGAGATCACATGAGAAGTGAGTGGCTTGCACAGACTTGGCTTCACAGTAGGAGATGTTGAGAAAGTTGTGACATGCGCCATACCCAGTCCTGACAGTTGACCACAGTGTACCAACTAGAAACTGAGGCCAACCACACTGCCAGCAACTTGAGGCAATTGATATGGCAATGCAGCTGGGGACCAGCCTATACCCACACAGCTACTTGCCCATTGCACATGGTCCTCCATGCCATGGTGGATGCATCTGTCATATCGACTGTGTGTCTTGAAATTTGCACCCTTGGCTACCCCTGCCCAAAGGAAAGTAGTTTCCTAGCAGACACTAAGAGTATGTGACACAGAAAGTTGATTTGCACCATGCCTTTCTTTGGACTTGAGCATGAAGCCAGTCCTGAGGCTGTAAAACCCCTGCCTCATCTTGGGCTGGGTGGACTGGTTTGTCCAGGGCATGAGCAATTATGCTTTATCAATTTTATTGGCCTTTTCTAAATACATCACAAGTACACTGGGATTATTTTGGAGCTCATAAATCAACCCTCATCACAGGCTAAGTAAAAGAAAATAATTGGCTCCATTCTGATTTGGTGGTATATTTGGAATTTTCAGCTTGGATCAAAATATTTTTCCCTTTTTTATTACAAAAACTGTAGAGCAAGGCATTCCTACTCATCCTGTCCAATTTCTAACACACAGTCCTTTTATCACATGACTTTAGGCTTAGGCCACTTTTATCTCTGACCCATGGTGCCATGTCAAATCACTTAAAGCTTTCTCTCTCCCCTAAGATCAGACATGAATTCTAAAGTATTTCCTCTTCTGCTGCAGGGTAAGAAACAGGCCATTGCAGCACACGTGACTTTTTCCATAAAGTACATGATCTGAATTTTGTCGATTTATACAGCTATCCTGCAAATTACCACCTAAAATTTGCTTCTCTGCTCAACTGTCAAGGACCCAATTCACAAAGATGTGTTAAATGGTATCAACAGCATAGTAAAGAATTAAACAGCAAAATGAAAGTCTTTTCATTTAGTGAATCTAAATCTTCTTTTGGTAACATGCTGCTTTTTTATGGTTATACAATCACTATTTGCATAATAATGGGCTGTAAAAATACATATACTTATGAATTTCCTATAATAGATTAATTATTTTTGGAGTAACATCTCTAAAACAAACACTGAACAAAAGCAAAATAGGAACAGGTATTGAAAGAAGATCCCGTTTAATTGACGACACTAGGGGTCAATTAAATTTATGGATGAATCTCAAGTGTTTTGAAAAGGCCATTGAAAGATGTTCAAACATAATCTGCATAATTGGTAAATAACATAAATAGACTGGTTGCGAAACTGCTAACCCTTCAGATTTTCAGCACACCAGCGAGCAGCAGCAGCAGCACAAGCAGTGCAGCAACCCAAGAAGAAGCAAATTTGATTACCTTTTGGCCTCACTGAAACACCTGCCGGGGTTCCCATCTACATAAAACAATGTTATTTGCTGAATCTGAGAGTGGGACCCAACCCAGAGCTGCTCTGGGAAGTGCACTCCATGTTCAAATCCAGCCCACTGGCTATGAAGGCAGATGCTCTGATTAACGCTTTGTTTGCTGTGGAGGTCGGCACAATAGGGATGCGGTCTAAAAACAAAGGGCCACTGGTTGGTAGAAGTGATCCTCGAAGGCCAGAGGTCATCCCTGCTCCCTATGGTTGAGTGCTCATTCCACTAGGAGGATGACTAGCTCATTAGCCCGTGAAGACAGGACATTGCTAGCAAACATTTGTACAGTTACAGGTTGGGCTACTCCTGGAAAGTGGTGGCTTAGTGGTTGTTGGTAGTTGACTGATACCAGAAAAACTGGTTCAATTCCCAGCTACACCAAGGAACCACTATGGGCCCCTGAGCAAGGCCCTTAATTGCCCAGTTGTACAAAAAAAGATCAAAGTCGCTCTGGTTCATCCTCATTTCCTGATGGAGGGAACAAAGACGTTGTGTCCCTTATGCCACTGCTTTTGACTGTCCCAGATGAGTCATATCCTCAGGTCTGAACAGTGAACAGTTTTGCAACCAGTCTATACATACCATGGAGTTTTGGCCAGGACAGATTATGCAAATTCTGCTCAACTGATATGTTTTGTTCTTCTAAGCTTTATTTTTAATGCTAAACCAGTTTGTCAACAGGATTGATTTGTAAAATGAACCTTCAGTGAAACAAACCTAACATAAAATAATCTGAGCAGATTTTGGAAATATGTCCCTCACACTTTATGGAAAAAGTGCAAAAAAAAGAAAAATCTGATATCTCATTTATGTTTTTTGAACACCAACTTTATATTCACTGTAACCCTTGTAATCACATTCATACCTCAAAATACTTTCAACTAGATTTTAAAGCATGGCAAGTGTGATTATTACTATTAGTATTATTGAAAGTAGATACTAATTTGAGTTGAGAAAGTCTGCTGTTGTGAAGTCAGGGCTCAATGCACCATTATCTTCCACTTCATATTCTTCCACTCCAACAATAAAACACTATGTCCTTAACGACTCTCAAAGGTATTGTGCACAAAAATAGTCACACTGAAACAGTGATAGAAAATCTTACTTTCAATGAAATAATAATTTACAATACAATACAATAAAACATGCATAAATTATTAACAAATTTGATTTCAACTTCAGTTTAATAAAGACACAGTTATGGGTGTGTTGGTAAGATGTCCACAAACTTTTAAGCACACTGTATACTTGTTACACATTTTAATTAAAGGCATATTATTTTGTATATTGTTTCAATTGTTAAAATAACTTTTTTTCACTGACACATGTACAAACGTACACACAGGCTTGCTTTCGCTCTCTTTGTTTGTACTCGATGAAAGCTGTAGATCAAACAGTGCAGCCACAGGGCTTGCAGGCGCAAATTAGATGCATGCCGCCTCAAATGAACAAATAAATTGCTAGGATGAAATCTGAAGGTCAGTGTCAGCCTCTTGACAAACAAAGTACCTCCACCTCCATGTGTCCAGGGATAGGTCTCTGTGCAATTGACAAAAGGAGAAAAAGAGGAGAACTACAGATGAAGGGTGTAAGATATGCTTTCTTCACCTGCTGATTTCTAACATTCTCCTTATTTGGAAGTTGAAAAGACTGAGATAAACAATGGTTAGAAAAATGCATTGAGGATTACAGTGGTTTGAAAAAGTGTTGGCCCCCTTCCTGATTTCCAATCTTTTTGCATGTTTGTCACACTTTAATGTTTCAGATCATCAAACAAATTTAAATAGTAGTCATAGATAACATGAATAAACATTGAGGGAAAACAAAATCCAAAATGTCCCTGTGTGAGAAAGTGATTGCCCCCCTGTTAAAACACAACTTAACTGTGGTGTATCACACCTGAGTTAAATTTCTCTAGCGACACTCAGGCCTGATTACTGCCACACCTGTTTGCAATAATGAAATCACTTAAATAGGACCTGCCTGACAAAGTGAAGTAGACCAGAAGATCCTCAAAAGCTAGACAGCATGCTGAGATCCAAAGAAATTCAGAAACAAATGAGAAAGAAAGTAATTGAGCTCTATCAGTCTGGAAAAGGTTATAAAGCCATTTCTAAAGCTTTGGGACTCCAGTGAAACACAGTGAGAACCATTAGCCACAAATGGCAAAAACATGGAACAGGAGAACCTTCCCAGGAGTGGCCGGCCTACCAAAATTACCCCAAGAGTGCTGCAACGACTCATCCAAGAGGTCACAAAAGACCCCACAACATCCAAAGAATTGCAGGCCTCACTTGCTTCACTTAAGGTCAATGTTCATGACTCCACCATAAGAAAGCAAAAATGGTCTGTATGGCAGTATTCCAAGACGAAAAACGGCTGCTTCTGAGCAAAAAGAACATGAAGGCTTGTCTCAGTTCTACCAGAAACTATCTTGATTATCCCCAAGACTTTTGGGAAAATACTTGGTGGACTGACGAGACAAAAGTTTAACTTTTTGGAAGGTGTGTGTTGCAGTACATCTGGCGTAAAAGTAACACAGCATTTCAGAAAAAGAATATCATACCAACAGGTGGTGGTAGTGGGATGGTCTGGGGCTGCTTTAGAACCTGACCAGAACCTGTGATAAATGGAACTATGAATTCTTCTGTCTACCCAAAAATCCTGAAGGAGAATATCCATCTGTTCGTGACCTCAAGCTGAAGCAAACTTGGGTTGTGCAGCAGGACAATGATCCAAAACACACCAGCAAGTCCACCTCAGAATGGCTGAAGAAAAACAAAATGAAGACGTTGTAGTGGCCTAGTCAAAGTCCTGACCTGTGGCATGAACTTAAAAAGGTGGTTCATGCTCGAAAACCCTCCAATGTGGCTGAATTACAACAATTCTGCAAAGATGAGCCGACCAAAATTCCTCCACAGCGCTGTAAAAGACTCATTGCAAGTCAATCGCATATGCTTGATTGCAGTAATTGCTGCTAAGGATGGCCCAACCAGTTATTAGGTTAATGGGGCAAACACCTTCTCACACAGGGCCATGAAGTTTTTGATTTTGTTTTCCCTTAATAATAAAAACCTTCATTCAAAAGCTGTGTTTTGTGTTTACTCATTTTATCTTTGACTAATAGTTAAATTAGTTTGATGATCAAACATGCAAAAAAATTGCAAATCAGGATTGGGCCAACACTTTTTCACAGCACTGTATATACTAATCATAACAAAGTCTAATAATTTATTTTAGTGCAAACGAGTCTAGCATGAACATCGTTCTTTGAGGCCTCTAAGGCACAGAATGCTTTCTTATACGTGAGTGACTGCAAAGTGAATCGTAAATGACTTTTAGTTGCTCCTAATCTGAATTCTGGTAATTGAGTTGTGTGATGGAAGGATTAGAGAGTTTGTGGACAACTGTGACACATTATTTTGTGACATGACCTTGATGATCAGCATTTTAAACCGGATCTGCCTGATTAACTTTAACTATTACCGATCTACTATATTATTTGCATATACATTTATGTATTGTGATATTATCAAGATCTTGAGAGTTTCTGTGGTTAAGATTATGATGACCAACTGCTCAATTGCCAAAATTAGATTTAAAAAAAAATGTACTACAAAATGTTGTAAATGTAAAATATTGTATAAAGTAAAATTTATGTCGACTATTTTCCCATACAATACTGGAAAAGATCTTAAATGTGAATTTTGGGGAACCTCTCTTCCACTTTCAAGCTCACATTTCTAAACAGCAGCCTAACCATGTAATTACAAAGCTATTATCCATCATCATGGTTCACAAACATCAATTAAGAGTACTGTAGTTGGTGCTACAGAGGACTCAATCTGTCTTAACCTTGATGATTTTCTGACTATATGCTTATAAAAATAATTTAAAAAATGGTCAGAGAGAAGAGACTGTGCACGCTTGGTAGGAACATTTTTTTATTGAAGTGGAATCATTTAATTGTCAAGTTTCTGCAAAGAGGCTTAGAGACATTAGCTTCTTCCTTTTTGCCCATGACCTGAGACAATTTTTACCTTAATTTCTGCTTGGGTAGATTAATGAACATTAATGATGGTTGACCTCTACTTGCCATTAATGCAAACCCTTTCCTTAAAGACAACATCACTACTTACTGCCCAATGAGCTCCTTTTAAATATGCAGGTATAATGGCCATGGAGTAAAATCTATAGCAATATTTATGCTAGTCATTTAGCCAGTGGCAACATGCCAGTCTGTCTTTTGCTCCAGTGACATCATCCTAGTCAGTCAATATGTTGTCTCTCTGTGTCCTTGCCTATTTTAGAACTAAAGAAGTCTTAAAAAGTGCTGATGACAATTTCATGTATAGGGATACAAAATTGTACACATATTGTACTAACTTTAAATATATAAAAAGTGTATCAACACCGTATTTTATTCTTACATCCTATTTGATGTTAGTAAAGGTGTAAATGAATTTTCTAGATTTAGTAGGATACACTGAAATTGCAGAAAGCTCCATTGTTCCTGAATTTCACCCATTTCCTCAGATGCTACAGAGTAAATTAATTAATTCACTGCTATCCATGTCTTCTTTTTCTTTTTCTCCTTTCAGCTGCTCTCGTTAGGGGTCACCACAGTGGATTGCTCTTCTCCACACTACCCTGTCCTCTACATCTGCCTCTTTCACCCCCAACTACCTGCATGTCTTTCCTAACCACATCCATAAACCTCCTCTTTCGTC
This sequence comes from Pseudolaguvia tuberculata, assembly GCA_026260255.1. Lineage (NCBI taxonomy): Eukaryota > Metazoa > Chordata > Actinopteri > Siluriformes > Sisoridae > Pseudolaguvia > Pseudolaguvia tuberculata. The sequence goes on along the minus strand of JAOTRA010068491.1, from coordinate 2,098 downwards.
TTCCTCTTTTCCTCTAACTTGCAGTACATCCTTTCCAGCTCTGTCTCCCTGACTGCCCAACCGGTACAAATCCTTTTCACCCTCCTTAGTGTCCAACTTCTCATATAACTCCTCATATGCCTTTTCTTTAGCTTTTGTCACCTCCCTTTTTAACCCGCTGCCTCATCTTATACTCCTACATACTTTTCCCATCTCTCTGCCAATCCCAGATCTGTTTTGACAAGCTCTATCTCCTTATGCATTCCTGCACTCTCATTCCACCACCATGTCTCCTTGTCTTCCTTTCCTTTTCCAGATGTCACATCAAGTACCTTCCTAGCTGTCTCCCTTATCACTTCTGCAGTCGTTGCCTAATCATTCAACAAGATCCACTGTTTCCAAGTTTCAGCCATTTCCTCAGATGCTACAGAGCAAATTAATTAATCCATTGCTATCCATGTCTTCTTCTTCTTCCTTTTCTCCTTTCTGGCTGCTCCTGTTAAAGGTCGTCACAGCGGATAACTCTTCTTCACTACCCTGTCCTATACATCTGTCTCTGTCTCCCCAACTACCTGCATGTCTTCCCCCACAACATCCATAAACCTCCTCCTTCTTCTTCCTCTTTTCCTCATGCCTGGCACCTCCATCCTCAGCATTCATCTACCAATATACTGCATGTCCCTCCTCTGCTCATGTCCAAACCATCTCAACCTAGCCTCCCTCACCTTGTCTCCGAAACATACTATGTGTAATCCCCTCTAATAAACTCATTTCGAATCCTGTCCATTCTTGTCACTCCCAATGAAAATCTCAACATCTTAAACCACCTTTAGCTTCTCGTCCTGTCTTTTTGACAACGCCGCAGTCTCGAAACCATACAACATTGCAACTTTCACTACAGTCCTATAAACTTTCCCTGTCACTCTTGCAGTGACTTGCTGATCACAAATCACTCCTGACACGCTTCTCTACCCTGCCTGCATTCTTTTCTTCACTTCTCTATCACACTCTCATTAATTTCCACTGTTGACCCCACATACTCCTCCACCTTCACTTCCTCTTCTCCATACAACCTCACCAGTCCATTTCCTTCCCTCTCATTCACATGTACACTGTCATACTCCTACTGACTTTCCAGTGAGTAATCACCAGATTCTGACCAACCTGCTCCCTACCCTCACCACAAATCACAATATCATCCTCAAACCTCATTGTCCATGGAGACTTCTGTCTGACCTTATCTGTCAACCTGACCATCACCACTGGAAACAAGAAAGGGCTCAGAGTCGATCCTTGATGCAATCCCACATCACTTTGAACCAGTCGAACATTCCGACCGTACACTTCACTGTACTCAAACATGTCCTGCACCACCCTCACATACTTCTCTGCTGCACACGACTTCCACATACAATACCACAACTCGTCTCTTGGAACCCTGCCATATACTTTCTCCTGATCCACAAACTTGCAACTCCTTCTAGCCTTCTCAATACTTCTCTATCAACATCCTCAAAGCAAAGATTGCATCAGTAGTTCCCTCACCTGTGCCCTCAGTCTAGCTTCCACTACTCTTTCCCATAACCTCATGGTGTGACTGATCGACTTTATTCCCCTGTTGGTACTGTGTTTGCACCCTTATTCTTCAAAATCGGTACCAGAACACCCCTTCCTCAAACATCCTCTCACCTACCAAAAGTCAGAAAGTCCACTGCCATCTCTCCTTAACATCTCCATGCTTCTATTGGAAAGTCATCTGGTCCAACCGTCTTTCCATTCTTCATCCTCTTAATAGCTGCTCTCACTTCCGCCTTACTAATTCTATCCACTTTCTGCTCCTATCTCCAATCTTTTATCTACACTCTCCACCACTCTGTCTAACTCACACCAGAATCTTTTCTTTTCCTCCATCTCACAACCTACTGGTGTTGCATAAGCACTGATGTTATTTACCATCACGCCCTCAATTTCCAGCCATGTCAACCCGGGCCTCGATGATTCCGCATATTTAAATAGTTGCAGTTTTACACTGGATGCTTTTTGTAAGGATATGAACGGAGCCCCGCCCCTCATATGACGACAGGCTGACGAAGCCCCGCCCCCACACTGCGCTGTCATT
>JAOTRA010068440.1:0-28806 GCA_026260255.1 Pseudolaguvia tuberculata | reverse complement strand
AGTATTCCATTGTGCATTGTGTGTCTGATTTTTGAAATAGCTTGAAGGTATAATAATAAAAAAAAAACTTCCTGTCTCATCTTCAGTGTTACATGTTATAGTGGAGTTTCTCTTGTTTCCTCCCACAGTTCAAAAGCATGTACATTAGGTCAATTGGTGATTCTTAGATTCTAAATTGCCCATAGGCGTGAGTGTGTTTGTGTGTGGTTGGTCATCTGTGTGGCTCTGTGATGGACTTGTGACTAAGTGGAATAAGTGGGTAAGAAGATGAATAATTAATTAATTAACCAAACGTTACAATTGTTGGTAACTACATGGAGGCCTGACAAGGCTTTCCGTTTTCATTTCATTCAAATCTTATTTCATCCATTTAACATTTGCTTTGATGGAAGACCAATTTATGGAACGATCCATTTGTGTAATATCTTTCCCTACTGAACAGGAAATGAAAAATTTTAAACGCTTGTTGTGCAATACAAAATGTCAATATGCTTAAAATACTCTGGAATGCTGGACGTCTGAGAACGCGTCCGTCTCCATGGCAACAAAAGCTTTCAAACATAAACCCTGATTCTCTATCCAGACAAAAACAGGGCGGCTGAAAAAAAAGTTTTCCCAAGTGAGAGAGCTGTAGCAAAGGCTGGATCTGTGAGAGAAAACTGATGAATGCAGGGTGGTGGAACTGTAACAGGGGCTGCAGCTGTAGGACCCCGAGGAAGGATTCAATCTGGTCATTACAGCTTAATATATCTCCTCTATTTGATGTGTACATTTATGGCATAAATAAACTATAGATGAACAAAGCTAAAGGAAATGTGCCGTGTCAAAGCTATTCAAGAAATTATCTTGGGAAATCACTACACTTTAGTTCTCATGGCTCTGAATTTGATTTATTGTTGATTCTGTTCAGCTACATAGCTGAGAGTACACTGTGAGTGTAAATGCATAAGGTTCAAATATACACCAATGTGTCTCAAACAATACAATAAACAATGTAAGACACTGACTTTTAACTGCAATGCTGTTCCAATACTGGGAGAGAATGAACCCTAACCAACACAACAATAATGGATAGAAATACTAACGGAAAATTGTGAGACAATTTCCATTGCTGAGTTTCTCTTAATCCTTTAATGATGTTGACACTGTAGATAATAAAATTAGTAATTTAACAATGAGAATCAATGTTTTTTTAAGTATTTCACAATATGTTTTTACACACTCTTTCACAGATTATAGAGCCTCTGCTCATCTTTAACCTATGACAAACTCTGCCTTTCTAAAACATCCCTTTTATAGCTAATCATCTTATAGTCCAGGAGCCTCATCTACAAGACTTCCATGGAATTAATACTAAAACATAACGTATGTACAAAACTATAAATGTGCATATACACTAAAAATAAATTCTAATTTATTATACTGTGTACAGAGATTCCACGTACAGTATATTCTTTTTGTACATCCCAATTAATGGGAAACTGTAACTCCATCATATCTCTGCCCTCCAATGAACTCATTTAAATATGTAATAACAAAACCAGTAGAACAATAGAAATATGGCAAGAAACAAAACTTTATGCAAAATGAATTGGAGGTGCTACTATCATTCATTCATCTTCTTACCCGCTTATTCCCGAATTCCCGGTCACGGTGGTCTGCTGCGCCTATCCCAGCACACATAGGGCGAGAGGCGGGGTTACACCGTGGACGGGTTGCCAGTCCATCTCAGGGCAACACATAGACAAACAACCATTCACACACACATTCACTCCTATGGACAATTTACAATCACCAATCCACATAATATGCATGCTTTTGGACTGTGGGAGGTAACCGGAGCACCCAGAGGAAGGGTTTCCGGAGGAAACCCACGCAAGCGCAGGGAGAACATGCAAACTCTGCACAGAAATATCCCGGCCCAGGATTCGAACCCAGGACCTTCTTGTTGTGAGGCAACTGTGCTATCCACTACACCACCACGCTGCCCTATCCGAAGTTGTACTCCAGAATTAATATGAAAAGTTGAAAATAAGTGGAAGATGCTGTAACATGGTAAGATTAGAAATCGCATAACTGAGCTTGGGGAGTCTAAATTTGCTATAAAATCCTAGCCATCCTAGGGTGTCACAAACCAGTGTGGACAAATGGGAGGGTTGCGTCAGGAAGGGCATCCAGGTTAAAAACCCTGCCATGTCTAATGTGTGGATCACTGCCGTGGCGACCTCTAACGGGAGCAGACGAATGACAAAAAAAAAAAAAAAAAGGTAACTTCTGCCGGTGGTACAGGGGGTTAATAAAATTACAAGCAGATAATTGCCTGTTTTGTTGGCGGTCTTTAGTGTATAACTGTGGTCTCCTGAATAATTAAGCGCACCATCAACGCATCACTCATCAAGAAGCCGACTGTTGTGCATCCTGCCGGTTTTCAGCCTCATGACAACTGTGCTGTTGGTAAGAACATATGAATCATGGGTTGAGCCGGGCCACCTTACCACAATATTTCTTAGGTGTTTCGCTGTTAGTAAATCTAACCGTGAGCGTGAAATCTGGACTACACAAGGTTTTTACATTACAGCGTTGATACATGAGGCCCCTGGTGTCAATTAACTTACTTATTTGCTAAATGATCTCCCAGCTGAATCTTTTCAACATGTATTACTTTTTCAGTCTATTTTTTAAATTCTAACAATTAAAAGTTGGAAGGTTTTTATAAACTTTTTAGAGTTTAGTACTAGGATACGTTTTGTTTAGTTCCGATGTGTGTTCGAAGCAGCTGTGTTCACTTTCTCTATTAACTACAATTTTTGTTTAATTGCCATACATAGAGGCCTAATAAACAGAGGTCATTAGGTGCAGTCTCTTTGAAAACACACAATCTACATCCACAGCTACATCTTGATTTTAGACAATTTTCTTGTACTCCTAAACTAAAACAACTGTGATCCCTGGGGGAAGGATGTAATGAAGAGGATATCTGGTATGGGATGGCAGCCCAGATTAAATTCTGCAGTAGGCAAGCTGTTAGGAAACACATGGCCAGCAGGAGACTGAAATGGGAATAAACCACAATAAAACCCACTAGTTTTTTAGTACAAATATACAGTGTTTAGCAGACTTTCTATAGTTATAAACATCAGTAGGTACTAGTTGCTGTAGTAACGTAATAACATTTACCAATAGAGTGCAACTAGAGTTCAAAATCATATTAATATCCTTGTATTTTCACCATCAAAATGAAACCTTCAAAAACTAGATTTGCTAATAGATTTATTGTCAGATAGACAGTCTCTACTAGGCCAGAAGAATTGTATTTGTTGCTAAATGACTAAATTTACATTTACAGCATTTCTTAGATGCTCTTATCCACAGCATCTTACATTTTTATCTGGTTTTGTACAACTGAGAAATAGGAGGTTAAGGATCTTGCACAAGAGCATACAGTAGGAGTTTGGTGGAGCTGGGAATCGAACCCTGATCTTTCGAGTAATATAGGGGTCGACAACCTTAAACACTCAAAGAGCCATTTGGACCAGTTTTCCACAGAAAAAAAACCTCAGGGAGCCACCAAACTCTTTTGACCTCTGAAATGAATAGAACATTGCATATATTGTTTTTTACTGTTATGGAAAGGAAACTGTAGTGTGATGCATTTATGAAATCAATTAATTGAGTCTCTTTGTTAACTTGCAGATGCAGCAAACCAAACCCCAGTCTGCTTCTGTTTGTCAGAAGTTATGACACATATTTTGAGCGACAAAAAATTAAACATTTCAATGTTACAAGAGCATAATAACATTCATTCATTCATTCATTCATTCATTCATCTTCTTACCCACATAACATTAGTTTTTAAAATTCTAAATAACTAAAGAAAATTTTAAATTAAATATTTATTATTTATTTTCCAAATCTACACGGAGCCGCAATAGACGGATGAAAGAGCCACTTACGGCTACTTAACCCCTGGTCTAGACCATCTATTAGCTATAGCTGTATTGCTTACATCATACTAATGTTCTTATATTTTTGTGCATCCTATATCTGGTTAACATTCTAACGAACACAATGGAAATAAGGGCATTTTGTGCATTTTATTCTCCAAAGTTTTAAATATGTATAAATGACACTTTTGCAGTTTCTGTATTGTTTTAAATTTTGTCAAATAAAGCTACCACAAGGATACTATTGTATTTGTTTGCGTTCATTTATTTATTTAACATTGCATTTTGTATAATTAACCTTTTTAGTGGCATATTTAAAAAAAATATATATTTTTTCTCTTGGGGGCCACCAGCTGTCGGCCATACAAGTACTGGCAAGCGCTCCATTTGCTTATGCCTTGGGCTGTCTCTGGTCGCTGCAAAAGTATTTTTCTGTATAGAGTCAAACTTTTCTCAACAAGTTTTCTGTTTGGACAAATGTCTAGTCATCAATGCTTTCTGTTGTCCATGTTACTGTAAACAAATGAGCTCTTGTTGCTTTGTCACTGTGAGTCCGTGTATCATAGCATAAATGTAGCCTAAAGCTACAGTAACCGAATTAGAATAAGAACTATTATTAGGAATACGTGAATCATTTATTACTCCGTGAAGCTACAGAAAGAATGTTTTCATTCCTGTACCTGTACTGAAGGATGCTTCAGACATGAAACCCTGTCTGATTCCAACTTTCAGATTAACATACATAAAATCAGAACTTTCCTTTCTGATTGTAGAGGTAACTACTGTACATTACACCATCTTTACGAGACAGATAACAATGAGAGCAGAGAAACAGATCTGTTTGGCTTGGCAGAACCAGTCAAGAAACTTTGTGCCCAGCGTTTGATCTATGGTTGGACAGCAGGAAGTTCAACCCAGATCTGTTTATGTCTTGCTATCCAGCCCAATCTGCTTCCTTTGGTTCTGTCACTAGTTTACAGTAGGACTGAGAGAATGTTGGTACTGGTGAGGGATGCCGAATGGAAATTTTGAGCACAGAAAGAGCAAAGAAACAGGCAGGAGTCAAAATTCCTCCAGTCTGTTTCTTACAGGTTATTGAAAGCAGTAGTTCATATTTTTACAGTCTGGCCGTCTGTAAGCTCTCAGAATCACTCTAACAGATGAGAAGTCTCTAGTTCCATTGGTAGTCGCTGCCAAGGCTGTCCCAAGCTTTTAGGAGGTCCTAAGAAGAATTTCCACCAATGTGAAGTGCTGCCAATGTGACAAATTATTGTCAGTCCTTAATTATTTGCACACTAGAAATATGACCCATCTATTGGCTGTAGTTGTTTGGCCTATACCACACCAAGGTTTTATCCTTTTACGCATCCCGTTTCTCAATAAAAAAAGGTATGAATCATTTTGTATTATGTTTTACATGTTGTCAATTAACTACTAGGAATAATATTGGGGTTCTTTTTTCATTGAATAGCATTTTTCTATAATTACCCTGGTTCATTGACATAAAAAAAACAACAATCTGTACTTTTATATACTCTTGGGGTAACGGCTGCTGACAGGTTTGGGTCGGCTCTTGTTGCTGCAAAAGTGGCTCCGTTTTCTAGTTTTAGTTTATTTTTTCCCCTAAAATAAAATCGTCACAGAGTTCTCAACATTGAGCAGCTGTACACAGATTATACAGATCCAACAATCTTCCAGTTAGCAGTTAATCCCCTGGGTTATCAACTCCTAGAACAGGACCAACCTGAACATTTTTATAATAAACTGAATAACTTAATTTGTTCATAGAAATATCAGAGTATCAGTACCACTTTTTGAAAAAAGAACAATAAAATATTTGCAGAAAGCGATGAAGTATCCGAGTATAATTTAAGACGCTTGCCTTTGAATCCCATTTACATCTGTCCATTTTCTGTATAAGATGAGAACATCTGTTAAATGAATCAATTATTCCCATCCTGCAGGATGACAGAACAATTTTAGACTAATTCTACATAACTATTTCTTTAGCATGTGACTAAAAATCATCATAATTACCCTTTCAATTTGTATTTTAACACCAGGGCTTTAAAACGATGCCTTTAGCTACTTCAAATCACTGTTTTAATTCTCTGTCGTGCGAGTGTGTATAAGCACAGCTGCATCAGACTAAATCTTACTTTATCTGACTAGACCCTGTTTGCTTTGGCTACTAGAATTTGAAACCTTCTATCAACCCTTGTGTGTGTGCAGACAGAACTGCCCTGCATCTGTAGTAAGAACAATATGTCCTTAGTAGATAACTACATTCTTTATCCAACCGTTCCTGCGTGGAGTCTGAGGAGACCAGAATGTATTTGAGTGATTCTCCTTTCATAGTCCATGTACATTAGGTTATATAATGATTTTATAAATTGCCCATAGGAGTGAGTGTTTGTGGTTGTTTGTTTATGAGTGGCTCTGTAATGAACTGGCGACGTGTCCAGGGTGTACCCCTGCGTTTGCGCTTAAATAGGCTCCAGCATAACCCAGTGACCCCTATTAAACATCAAGATTATGGATTAATATTTTACTCCACCACACACTGCATGCCTAATGAGACCATTGGATATAACTCAACCTCACCTATGGTAAAAGGTGTGGTAGAACCCTTTTCAGAAATAAAGTGGTGTTCTATTCTGCATGACAAATGGAAATCAAAATCTTAATCCATATTAACCAGCAAATTAAATACACCCTAGTTTACGAGTGTGTTACAACTAGTCTATAATAAATAAAGATCCAGCTTAACTAGATACCTTACATTATTATTAGTATATAATGGAGAGATCAGCTGAATGTTAAATGGAAGCTCGATGGGAGTGATGAGTTTTGTCACTGCACGTCATGTCTAGCAGCTTGGGAAAGTTGTAAATGTACTGCCAGGTTTAATAGTTGGGTGTGGTAGAGAAAGTCAGTCCAGCAGAGGCAATGAGGCGTGTGTCCTTTAAAATGTAAGTAGCATCGAAGACTTCAATCAGTGTAATCGCAGCAAGGTAGGGGACATCACGGTGCGCATGCACACACACTCTGGCTATTAGGGCTTTGTATTGGTGAGGGCCTCACAATATATCATGATACGTGAGTCATAATAAAATATATGACATACTGCAAAACATATAAAAATGTAAACTACAACAAATACAAAGCTTTTTTCCACCATGTTTGTTTCTGAGACAACCGTTATGAGATTTTGATTTATGCTATTGTTTCATTATTGTGGTAGCTCAAATGATTAAGGTGCTGTTGATCCGGAGACCAGGAAGACCTGGGTTTGAGCCCCACCACCGCCAAGGAACCCACCACTTACTAAGATGGGATATGCAAAGAAAACTTTTCACTATATGTTGTACTGTGTATAATCCTGTATGTGATTCCTGCTTTTTTATGATTCATTTACAGTGTCATTTTGTCACCTTTAAGTCGATTATAAACTTCAATGTATTTTACTGAGGTTAAACTTGAACACAAATTGTGAATTTTTAATCTTAACCAGATTAATGACTTTGTTTAATATAAATCAATACTAATGGCTAAAATATTGATACACTATCATAATTAAGATTATCGCAATTGTTAGCGGTACCAATATTTGTTAGTCTTACTTCCTACAGACATTTTAATATCACCCACCAGCCTACAGTATGTCTTTAGTCAGGAGACAAAACCATAGATACATAGAGAAAACCAGCAAAACAAACACAAACACAAACATACAGAAATTAATCTCCCAACCTGAAACGTGTGAGACAATTATTCGACTTAATTTTACAAAAATGTTAAAAAAATCAGAAAGGTTGCATACAAATTTATTAAGCGCTGGAACAGCAGGACGTAAGTGAAAGCATTGTTTTCATTTCTACAACCGATTAAAGAATCAATCCCAAAATCAGTACTAAAGCACATTCCAGAAAAATGCATTGTCATTAAAGTTGAACGTAAATGTTCCTATCAGCTAATTCTGAGTGCCAATACAAGGAATAAAAAACATGAACACTTTGTCTTATTAAACATGCCGTCTGCTAAAACAGCTGGCTATTGTAAGTACTATTCTTAGCTACTTGGTCATTAAGGACTCATCACGAAGCCATACAGCAATTTTAAACCTTTAAACTGTTATACAGGATAAAGTAAAAAAAAAAAAAAATTATAAAATAAAACCCCAGCAATTTTACTGTCTGTATTTCTTCCCCCACATCTTTGTCGGGTTACACATGCTATGATGGCAAATAGCCAATGTGTAAATCTGGCTAAATAAATGAGTAGAGTTATGGTAGTTATTTATTGTAGGCTTAAGGACTGTAGTGCTGCACCTGGGGTAAAGGAGTTCAAAAAGTGAAATCAAGAGCGCCGTCAAGAAAATATTTTTTTAAAACAAACCTAAATCTTTCATACATCAAACACTTAGTGCGTGTTTATTTTTGGGCAGCGCTGTATGACTACGTTCTCTTGTGGAAGAGTCTGGTCCTGGACAACATGTACAGCAACAGGACATAACATAACAGGTTGGACGATAGGTGTATGATGTATATATAACATTTTAGATAATCATTGATTACTCAGGATGATTAGATTAACAGCATCGTCAGTGAAGACGCATCAAATCTTCACACCCGTCCCTGTTGAATGTGAATGTAGTGTGTGTGTGCGTGGAGCTGTATGAATTAATGTAGCAGCGGTGTTATGTGATTGTGGTGCAGCGTCGATTTGAAGATGCAAGCTCATGGCTGGGCCTCGGTGCTCACTTCCTTGTCATAGATGTAGCTGCCAACCCCACCTGTGTTCACTCCTAAAAGCAGCACAGTGACAATGTCCGGTCATGTGACATTCCTATTAACTTTCCGAATAACTAGTTTATTACATAAGCAATCTTTTCTGTACCCATTTAAAATGCTGCATTATAAAGTGAAAATTTATTCAACAGCCCCATCTAGAGGTTGAAAAGTAGAACATACCCTTTGGCCCGAATAGGACAGCATAACATGGTTTGTGGCAGTAAGGCTGGCCATCATGCTGAGAAAATAAAACAATTACATTATGATTTGTTTTGTTTCGTTCTACGAGTTTTTATAAATAAAAAAAAACCAAACAAACATACAGTTTAACCTAATCTAATGATTTTACTCCGTCAATGTACACTAAACTAACAGGAAGTGGTACACTATATTGCTATATGTTAGTGGTCACCTGACCATCCGATCCTTATGTGGTTCCCCTCTAAACTATTGCTACACAGTTGTATAGAATGTTTTTGCAGATTGTAGCATTACACTATTCCTTCACTGGAATAGAGGAATAACATGTGCTCATGTGATGCTAAAACAACCCCTGAACTCCATTATTACATGCTGGGGTTATTAAGAGTGAAAAAAAACTCACAAATGTTTGCTACAAATGACTGACATCAGTGTCTGATCTCACGAATACTGTTTGAGCTGAATAAAGAGATGACTCACATTCAGGTTTCACATTAGACTGAAAAGTCTTAAAGAAGAGTGAAGCTTCATCAAATAGCAAAAATCAATCGGGAATAAAATGCTCAGGGGGCCGCATAGTTGGCATTATAGTGTAGCTCAATGTTAAAGATGTTCAATTTTCAGCACCAGCATGCTACCACCGCAAAGTCCCTTAACCTCTACAATCACATGACAAAACGTAAATGTAGTAGAAAACATGATTAATTATTAAATGTTTTCAACATTATAAAATGTACAGGTTTAAAGCGGTATTGTTCCCAAATAAATTAATATTGTTAACATTTAATTATTGGTATAATAAAATGATTTGTGGAACTGGTAGCTCAGTGGTTTAGGTGTTGGTATATGCTATAAATGTAAACATGATCGACATTAAGAATTTGGGGACTTACAGCCAGAATATTAAGGCTAAGGAGGTGTCACCCGTCAACAACAGCTGACCTCTGCAAACATCACATACACACGCAGGGATCTAATCTACTTCTGATGGACTTTGCGCATGCATGGTAGAAGTCACAGTAACTGAAGATTTCAGAGTTTATTTTCATGTGTACAGGAAAAGTCACCCTACAGTGAAATTCTCTCAGCAGCCTATGACATAAATAATAAAAGACTTCAGAAAGGACGCAAGCACGCACGTGTTGTTTATGGATTGCCCTGAGCTGGACTGTCAACCCTATGTGCACTGCGATAGGTTCCAGCAGACCCATGTGAATAGACCCTAATAAAGGAATAGAATAGATGAATGAATGAATAAAGTATGTATATAAAATGGCATTTGGTAGATGCCCTTATAGTTAGTGAGTCTATGCTGTTTGAGTGAGTGCCTTTGTAAGAGTCTTCTTCTCCTTTCGGCTGCTCCCGTTAGGGGTCGCCACAGCGGATCACTCTTCGCCACACTACCCTGTCCTCTACATCTGCCTCTCTCACCCCAACTACCTGCATATCTTCCCTCAGCACATCCATAAACCTCCTCTTGAGTCTTCCTCTTTTCCTCCTGCCCGGCACCTCAGCATTCTCCTACCAATATACTGCATGTCCCTCCTCTTTTGCACATGTCCAAACCATCTCAACCTAGTTACCCTCACCCTAATTATGCAGGGTTACAATGAGGCTTACAGTGAGAAAGTACGGGTAAAATAATCACAGAAATATGGCTTGACATTGGGTACAAATGACTGAGCAAATACTAAAAGATGGAATTGAATTTTGTTTTTAAAACATCAGTACTGAGGTATTTTACTGCCTGTTTATGCACTCGAATTTAAACTGATGACTTTTTCCAAGTTCTTCCTCACCTCTGCATGACCTCCTGCAGCCAGAGTCTTGTTGCACCTTTCACAACGCAGACACGGCCTGTGCCAGTCCTTTCCCAGCGACGTCACCTTCTCAGCTGCCGTCAAACAATAAAAGTTTTAATTAACATTCCGGTTCAGTGTTAGATTACACAACTGACCAAGATTCAACAACTTACCAAAATAGACCCTCTTATTGCACCTAGGACACATGTTTGCTTCTCCAGAAAAGGTGGTGACGCTTCCAGCTGAAATAAAACAGGGACACGGACACACCACTTTTTACCGCTTTCTACTTTTTAACTGGTTACTAGTTAAGCATGAGGAGCAAACGGTCACTGAAAATCTTTGATGTGGAAAACTGACTAACTAAATCTATGTGATTAGATTCAGCTGTTTTTGTAACCTTTCGAAGGAGGTCTGCTGGGTGCCAAGATCCGTTTCTCATCAAGTTTGGTGGAAGAGTCCACAGTAGCCGGAGCTGGGTCTTTGTTGGTGGGAGCCTCGTACACATAAGAGCCTGCCCCCCCAATGTTAACACCTGAAAAAAAATTATATAACCATAAAATCGGACACTAAACTTGAACAAGAAAATTCTCAATAGCCCAAACCGTTAGACTAAATAAATCTCTTCCTGCAAAAACTTAAAAACATTCTGGTAAACAGACATGATGTGATAAACTCGCAATGCAAAACACACAAGAAAGTGAATTTAAAGCAAAACGGCAACATAGCAGTCATCGTTTTAACCCAGTTAATCTAAACGCTTCACACTTAATCTAAACGCTTCACACTATCTAAAATGAACATTAAGATTATAACCAGTGTTAAAGGGCACAGAAGGCACAGGTGCATCGATCAATAACGGATAACAATCGGAGAGGTAGATGAAGAGTCTTTATATTAGGGGAAGAAAAGAAAGAAGTGCAAGGAAAAGTGGTTTTGGATGGAATTGAAAGCCCTGGTGATGGATCATTGTTCTTCTGGATGTTATTACAATGCAATTTTAACTATCTTCCAGATTCATTCCAATTTTGCCATGCGATTAAGATTTTTCACTTCAAATGTGAGATATCTCTTCATTCAGCTCCAAAACTATTAGTGAGATCAGACACTAATGTCAGGTAAGGAGGTCTGGGGTGCAGTCGCCATTCCAGTTCATCATAAAGGTGTTCAGTGGTGGTAGGGACTTAGATCAGTTTCTTAGTTCTAGTGAAGGAATAATGTAATGCTATCTAAACCTTATAGGCTTTGTGTAGCAACAGTTTGGAGATAAACCACACGTGAATTTGATGGTCCGGTGGCCACACACTTGGCACAGAAGATCCTTTTGTACAGTAATTTCCATTACTTCATTTCTACCACACCAGGGTGGAAAAATACATTGATTTAATGAATGATCTGAACTTTTTGGATGTGTGTTTAAGGTTTTGAGAAAATGAGTGATGCTTTAACACTCCCCCCCAAGCATAAATATTCGTAACCTTTTAATCCCTTATAAGAATGAAGCAAAGTATTGAAAAAGTAACATTAAAAAGGTATTAAAAGGAAATAAAGGGTTAAATGTTTTAGCAACTTACAATACTAATAATCTTAACAAAATCATGGTAACCTCATTCAACAACAGTCAGCATGCATGCATTCTCCAGCAGAGGGCACCATGTCCAATAATAGCCCTCTTTATAAGATACTCGATGTGGTCATATGATTAGTGCCACTTTAACATCAGAGGGAAATATGCCGTTTACATATACATATAGAGCCAAACAGAATTGTTGGTCACATGACTAAGGTTAGATGATTTATTGAAGGACACTGCTTTTAGTTTGTTCTCCCAGAAGTAGACATGTGTTGTAATGTGTTGGAGTTTATTCTTAAATGTAGCCATTTAGTCATTTTATTTTTATTTTACAAGAGTGCCTTAGTCATACTGAAATATTTATTGCTGGATTGTGATAAGCCCTTGCACCATGACCCTACAGCACCTGGATCTGCATAAATAATTACAGAGAGGTGCACTCTCTGTAATTGGACTTTGTTTGAAGATATTACATAAATGTTGTATTTTTATTACATTTACATGAATTACTCATTTAAATGTGAAAAGCTTTAAGAGAAGAATGTGAAATTTTAGGAAAGAGAAAATAGAAATATGGATGAAAGGTTTATTCTAAGGTGCACATTCTACTCCTGGCACATTGTACTTATTTGTGCACTGAATGCTGACTTTTATCCAAATGTGATAAAATCTTAAACATTACATTTAGTGTGAGGGGTTTAGTGCTAGCAACAAAGATAAACAGAGGTAAATAGAACAGCCCGTTATGCCCATATGGGCTTAATACCAGTTTAATCTCTATATCTTTGCCTCAGTGTTGTGTTGTCTGCGATTAATGCAATAAACGCATTCATTGTTTTCTGCGCTTCTAGGTTCATTTATGGTAACTCAGTTCTCACCTTTTGGTCCAAAAAGTGCAGCGTAGCAGGGCTTGTGACAGAAGGGTTTCCCATCATGCTGCAAAAAAAAAAAAAAAAAAAGGCGGCGGTGGCATGAATTAAAACCTGATCTTAACTGTTAGTGGTTACTGTGGAATCTGTTGTTTCATAAATTATAACAAGCAGGTGTGTGTTGTAAAAGAGTAACCTTCACTTCTGTGACTAGGATGAGGCTGGGATGGGGTTATCATTGAAACAGCTACTTGCCAGCTGTGACAGGATGTCAGGAGGAAATCATGAACAAGGCCACTGTTAGCAGATGTCTGCTGGGAAAATTTGCAGATTTGCTTTCTAGCTTACCACAGCAGACGGTTACACCAAACATAGTCAAGACCGTTTGTTTTTCCATTGCACTCTATACGGGTGTCATTAATAAGACTCTGGGATGATGACATTTTCAGCCTTCCACTTAAAGCAGGGATTAATTTCATTTCATTCCGAGCCAGGATGCTTTGGGTACCGATATTATGTGATGAATTAGGAGGTCCTAGCCCACTCACTTCCCACAACCAAAAACCAAAACCTTAGCCATTGTATTTCTATCAGAACCCACACACCACATTTTCCAAGAGCTTGGCTTTACTCAAATATATCATGAGGGCTGATGTATATACAGAGATATACCTATTTTGGACCCCAGCAATTGTTGTATACATTTGTATATCATTTTACCAAAACATACTTTAGAATAAAGTGTCTGCAGTGATTAATAAAACATGCACTTGATATAGTCTGGGAAAAAGTTCAAAAGTGGGACTCTCAGTATGATCTTTACACAGAACACACCGCACACACTCACCTCAGCATGGCCTCCTGCAGTTAGGGTTTTGTTACAGCGTTCACACTTTAGGCAAAACTTGTGCCAGTCCTTTCCCAGAGATGACACTTTTTCAGCTAGTAAAGCCAGAGAGAGAAAGAAAAAGAAAAGAAAATAGATTAGAGATGAGAGAAAAGAAGCGCAGACAATCATTTATCCAACATCCATCAGCAGGCCCAAGTGGACAATTTCATTGAAAAAACAAAGATTATTTTGTCATATTCAAGAATTTTTGGATCTACACTATGTTCTAATAAGATAAAACTTGAGACTATGTATTAAACCCACTTTTGTAGGATCACTTTTAAATAAGTGATCTGAACGCAATGTTGAGGATTTTGACAGCTTTTTGTCAGAACGGTCTTTGCCAGGTGCTGCAATGAAACATGACCTGAGCCATAAAGCAATGGTGCCGGTCCAGATTTCACACTTGTCAGTGACCGCACACACCACACCTCAGCTCAATAAACTTTCATCCATACAAATCTAACTAAAAATGACCCAACATAAATCATTTCATCAACTAGGACTCTTTTATAATCATGCGATACAAAGCAATGCACTATAGTATTTACGCAATATAATGCTTTTGGAGAATTAAAGTCATCTCAATAAATTCACTGGTGTTCACTACACTACCATATAACTTCCGTTTCTTCCATCAGCTACAATAGGAAATCTTTGCTAAAAATTCCTTTTTTCCAAATTCAACATTTGCTTTCTTAGGATATAAGGAATGGTCATAAAAATGTATAATATTGTATAAAGACTGAGCAAATGGTGTCTTACAAAAAAAAACCCAACTTTAAAATGAGTGTAGTGTTGTGGAATGCTCAAAAAAAGGGGGTTCGAACGCCTTCTTTAAAGACAACACATCATCCCATCTTCCCAAACGCCTTTGTTACCAAACACCACCCATCCCCACACCACCCACCGACCCAGTGATTCCTTTCTCTTCAAATCACTTGAGGAAGCCACTTCATGGCAAGTGTTCCAAAGATGACATCAAGGTGATTACCAAGGTGGAGAAAAAAAGGCTTCTTCTTTTGAGAAATATATAGAAATGGACTTAGCTTATGACTTGATCATTTTGATAACATAATTTTTTTTCATAGAAATAGTAACAGTTGCAGGACTACCCATCGTACATCAACCATTTTAAAAGGATATCAGTCCAAAGTGGTAGCTGCTAAAAAAAAAAAGGCCAATAACGGAATATTATTTTATTAATAGCTACAATGAAACAATAGGGTTCAAAACACCTTTTTTCATCCCTTCATCAGAGGTAGAAAACACCAGCTGTTTATTTGTTTTCCTCCTTTTTTTCTTGCACTTAATCAATTAATGATAAAATGTTTTTGATACTTAACTCAAACAATAAATTAACAATATATGTATCACTATATGCATCTTGCTTGATAAGAAATTAATACATTTTACTCATTATATAGGCAACTTATTCTCTTCAGCAATTGTTTTATCCTGGTTTAGCTTGAGGTTTTATCCAGACCAGGATACACCTGAATGGGTTGCCAGCCCAAGAAATATACTCCTTTTTATTTATTCTATAAAATGGACCTAGAATAGTAACCATATAGAAATAGAATAGAAACCATAATAGATCCAGGAAGTGTCCTGCTAACAATATCTAGATGTTATAGGAATTTGGCCAATAAAGCACTGAAGCAACAAGAGTGCTGTCCTATTGAATAGTTTATATATGTATGGCTTTGGAAGTTTACACTCCGGATTGAACATTCCCGATTCATGCTATTGCTGCTCTTCTGGTTGGAGGGTCATTGGTTGGAGATTGTCATAGATGGTATGCTGCTGGAGTTTGTATCATTAACCATTTGATAGCTTCAGCAGGAGGAAATTGGTGTTGAGATTGTGGTTGCTGATTTATAAGTTAAAAAGCTACTTATGTCTTCAAATAAATCAGAAATTTGGCAGTCGAGTGGGGGAATCGGAGTTCAAATCTGAACTTGGGCCTTACTTAGCTGTGGCACTGGGTGTGGCAGGAAATTTCTGGTGTGCAGATGTGTCTGGCTTTTGTGGACTGAAGCCAGGAAGTTTGCTTAGAGAGTCACCCCAAGAGGCTCGTGTGCAACTTTCTTAAAAGGGCCCCTAGATTATTGATGAGGAATCACCAGACTGAGAAACACACACATGTATTTAACATACACACATGTATGCATGCACGATATCTATACAGCCACATATCTTATAACGATTATTATTATTTTATAGAAATTGTTGATATTATATTCATTGTGGTAAAGGGGTGCAGTGGTTAGCACGGTTGCATCACAACAAGAAGGTCCCGGATTCGATTCCCGGGCCGGTGATCCTTCTGTGCAGAGTTTTCAACCCGGCGCTTGCGAGGGTTTACGCTGGATACTCTGTTTTCCACCCACAGTACAAATACATGCAGATTAGATTGATTAGTGATTGTAAATTGTCCGTAGGGGTGAATGTGTGTGCAAATGGTTGTTTGTCTGTTTGTCGGAGATGGATTGGCGACCTGTCCAGGAAGTACCCCAACGCCTCTCACCCTATGTGCGCAGCGATAGGCGCCAGCAGACCCCGCGTGACCCAGAATTAGGGAATAAGCGGGTAAGTTCCTTATGAATATTCCCTATGTTGCAACTTGCAATTATCTAGTAGCTTCCCTGGTGATAGAAGCCACTGCTGTTAGAAATAGTTAAACATTTTATCTTTTTTTACAAGGCACAGCCTTTCCTCATATTTCAAGATGGCAACAATGTATATTTACAAATCAATTTACATCCAATTGAATCAGTCTTATTTATACTTATACTTGGACAGACAAGGTCAAAAATCAAGTTTCCAGACTTTCTGCCTTTCCCAAATGTTCACAATCTAGTTAAATGCAGTACTGAACCATGAACCCAAAAAAGGAAATTGCATTGTTGTTGCAGCTGCAGCTTCATTTTCTTTATCATGTGCATCAACACTAAAAACTAAAACTGACGCTGCAGCTGGACAGCCAGTATGTAAGCGCCACATTCTGATTTATTTGCATTAAAAATTTACTTCCTCTTTTTGCTTTCTGTTCCTTTTGTACAGTGACATAACCAAAGTCCTAAAAATACTCTCTTTCTGAATACGTCTCCTTCTGTACACAATGCAGAATGGAGTCCTTCTGGGGCCAAACATTCATCCAGAGGAGGAAACACCTTTTCTTATCGGACACGGGCACAAAGGGGCCAAAGAGGGCAAATTGTTTCCTCCGGCTCTCTCTTCTTCTTCTGTTTTTTTTTTCCGCCAGAAGTGGGAGCATTGTTTCAAGTCTGTCGGTTCAGCTACCTCCCCAGACTTTCCCAGAGGAGGAGGTCTGGGCAACAGGGATCAATTTCACTACGAAACAAAATGCATCAGAGCACAATGAAAGTGCTGGACTCCTGCAAGGGCATATAAAGAACATGGTAATAATGTAGTTACTGTAGTGCAGATCCTTCATGGAGTTTAAAGATATACCTGTTTCCTAGAGATTCCAGGAAACGGGTTTATCTAAGTTCTTCATAGGATAAATTATTACCACAAATATAAGAGCACAATCACCTGTTAATTGATATATTAATTCAAGTCAATTTTATTTCTATGGCATTTCAACAAGAGACCTGAAATGGTATTAGAAAGAACCCTCGACAGGAACCTGTATCAAGTGAGCGCCATCCATATCTGGGTAACAGTGACGTGTGTAATTGATAAACAATGGAAGATCCATGATGACCACAAGTTTAATACCAATTTTCTCCTGCTGTCTTTATCAGAGTGTGTGATTAGTAATAACGCCTCAAATCAATACACAATTATATCCAAACAGGGTATAATGTTAAGGTTTGAAAGTGAGGTAGAATAAAATACAAAAGTGGAGCAAAGTCTAAAAAAACAAACGGAGAATGAGAAGCAGACTTGTGGTTGATGTTTTAATAAAAGACAGGAGTTTGTCTGTGCTTGTACTAATTACTGTCTCATCCAGCTAGTTAGTAGTTGGCCTCCAGTTTGTTTAAAGAACCATATGTACCTAATTATTGGTGCATTGATTGTAATCCAGTTATATACAGTTAGCTTAGTAGTCAATATCAATCCTCTTCATCACAGATAATGATTTGTTTATTACTGGGCATCATATTGTTACATTTAGATTATGGAATCATATTTCCTGAAATTAAGCAATTAGCCATCATGTAAGATAATCCACAAGGCCATATATAGATAATTGTTATTAAATCAAGCTATATACAAATACCCTCTGTCAGATGGAACCCATATTTAGAGATTACGAGGCATTAACATTTATATCATCTGCCAGATGTTATAAAGTTTGTACCCATGCTGGGGACGTTAGATCACAAACAAAGTGCAACAAACCCAAAAACAATAGCAAGTTTTTAATATAGTTGAATTATTGATTAATAGGCAAATCGGTGATCGTCTCTTGAAGACAGATAGCCACAGACTCATGAAGGCTCATTTTTAAGCTTTTTAAATAAATGGAAAATCTGAACTTGATATCATTTTGTTAAACAGGTTGTAACTCTTTTTAAAGATGCCTCGAGTGCAAACGGATTTACTATTATCCTCAGATCATTTAACACTAACATTTTACAGAATTAATTTTCGCTGTTCGTGGCTTGTGATCATTCGAATAGGGGAATTGTTTAAGAGGCGTATTTAACTGGTTAATGGAGAGAGGGGGAAATGGCTGGACTTTGGTAATTAAGGGAGGCTCTTGATGGGGTGTGCTGAAAGGAGGTGCTTTTTTTTTTTGGTTGACTAATTGCTTTAGCGTTATTATCAACAGCAACCGGAGACCTTAAGAAAAACAAGTGGGAGGCTGAGAAAAATACAGAAAAATTCCTGTTTGCTGACCCTGTGTTTAGTGAACGGATAATGTAAGAAAATAACAGCAGGGGTTCAAATAATATTTGCCCTTTTAATCTCAACACTGACTTCTGATCTGAACTCCAGTCCATGTACAGGGTTGTGATTATTACATGATCCACTCGACTCATCCGTCCAGGAGTGGGATTAAACCTCCCCTGCACTTAAACAGAAGAAGCAGTTCCAGTATAACCCTGACATACATTGAGCCATTCCAGCGCCCCCTGTCCGATCTTTCATTATTACTAGCACATTTGCTCTGAAATAACATTATCTGCTAAACAACTGCGTCTCTTCAGATCCACTGCCACACGCCTCACTAAGCTAGACGGCCTTAACTGAATTTAGTGAAGACGCGCTACTAATGTCCACAAACAAAGCGTAAATTGGTCAGTTGACAGAGATTTGGAGTTGCAATCGAAGTTTCTAAACGGGAGCCACTCAGCGCTGCCACTGGGTGTGGCAGGAAATCTCTGGTTTACAGATTTTTGCAGGCTGATGCAAAGGCTCTTCAAACCTGGATACAGAAAACCAAGGTTGGGTTTCCCTAATGAGAGAAAGTCACCATAACAAGCTATGGTGAAAGCACTGTTTACCAAAAGCCCTATGACTGATAGCGGAATCACCAGACGGACAGTATGTATGTATGCATGTATGTACAGCAATGCAGAAGGCATGTGATGGGATTAGTGATTTATGATGAAAGAGCTATAAAATCCCTCCAGCTTTTTCTCCTTCCTTTTTTGGATACATAAAAAATTTAAGTAAGCTTGAAATAAATATTTAAATAAGCTTAAGCACGACATGTAGAGGATTCTAAAAACGACCACTAGACATCAATAAAGGATTTGGGGGGAAAAAAACAATACTTTACATTATCTTTTAATCAGGAAAGAAATAAAAATGTAAAAGAAATGTAGGCATTATACTTTAAAATAAATTCTGGTTCTAATCCCTGGTGTTCACCGCTTGCATTTTATACAGGAAACATGACGTTTAGAAGCTTATTTCTGTAAAGTGGTTACATGGTCAAATCTGCCATCTGTGGTTTACAATACCACAATTTATTAAATTGCCTACGTTAGTAAACAGTCCTAAAAACTCTTCCTTTTTGTTTACCTCATTCCAGACTATAAAAAACTGTACTGACATTATAATTGAATTATATTTTAAAATCTTAGAATTGGAATTCAGTCTGTAAAACTGTATGCAAATATTATTTCAGCCATCCAGTTTTATTTCACATGAATGGGGAGATTTCCTTGCTATGATTAAAAGGAATCTAAAACAACAAGGCAACCTTTTATAAATTCCTTCATCAGACTTTAAAAGGCGAGCGAGAAACAAGTGAGACACACCCCAAAGTCCATGATTTAAGCTGGGCACTAACATTAGCACACCGTTTAATTGACCCAGCCCCTGTTCTTTATATGACGTAAACCAAACCGATGGGTTTACCAACGAGGTTTTGGAAAATCTACTGCAGCCACATCCTGCACCATAAAAAGAAATAAAATGTAATTAAACCCGGTGCTGATGCTGAAAAAAGACCAATTAGAAATCAGACCCGGACAACACAACCCAGTGCCTAGTCTGCTGGGTCTATAATTTCATAAACAGAATTAAATCTGATGGAATACTGCTTATGTAAGGCTAAAGGATGAAGGGTGGTAGGGCAGGGAATGGGAGGGTATATAACCCTGAAGCCATGCATCCAATTGATTTGATTACATCACGACCAGGACTTGTTCCAGTTTAGCATTCACTATAAACACATAGAGCAAATTCAACACAGACAGTGTATCATTCAATTTATAAATGAAAAGAATGCTATAAAAATAGAATACAGTAATAATAGATCCAGCTTTGATCAGAACTTGTATGAACATTACACCCTAAATATTAATAATGGTAGAAGAAAATTACACCATTAAACACAGGGTGGGTTAGGGTGTGTTCAAGTTACCGAGGATTTGCGTGTTATTATCTAATTCAATTGTAAAATTAAAGATAACGTTTATTTTCAACATATTAAAAAATAAAAATCAGATATTGCAGTACAGCTTTTTGTCTAATAATAAATAAATAGTAATGTTAGCATGTGACTACGTTAAAGGTTCCTGAGTGAACATTAGTGAACTCGGCATGAATTTTATCATTAGGGAAAGTGAACGCACCTCATCAGCTGAAAGCACAAATGATGCTGAAGTGTAAGGTTGATTTACGAGTAACTGACTAACCGGTTTAAGGAGCGATTTTTTCCTTGGTTTTTAATTCATTTTAATTCCATTCAGTTCTATTTATTTCCCGTTTATTTTTTATTCCGGTTTCTTTTCTAGCTTTAATTTAGCATTCAAAGGGTCACAAAGCAAAAATGCAGAGACAATCAATCCAATTTACACATTATGACATCATATCTATTCAGCATTTCTGAAATGTCATTTTATTAGGAAAAAAAACTTACCAAAATAGACGGTCTTTTCGCATTTAGGACACTTGGACGCCATGCTAATTTTCAGGTTTAAATCAGACACTTTGAATGGGGGGTTTAGCTTTTATTTACAGCTTTCCTCAGTGGCGCGCCAGAAGCGTTGTACTGAAGCGTCCCGCTTTGAGAGAGGCTGTATATTTGCATAGACCCGCCCATAGAGGCGTGTCTTATTTTCAGCTTTACCTTCTGCGCTGCGCTCATAGGTCGTGTGAGCTGTCAATCACAGCGCGGTTGCCAAGGCTAGAACATCTACACTGTGTGGAGGAGAGGTCTGTCTCCCTGTTTTTCCATCCTTGAGCTGGTGTGTAACAAAAGCTCCTTTCACTGCTCATGAATAGAGATTCTTTAGACCGTTAGCTATGTGAAATCTTTTTGAATGACACTGGCACGTCCTAGTCATGCTTATAACACTTCCTTGCTTGTTTTTCAATGGTCTGGCATTGGATCTGGATCCACTTTTGACAGCTCAAATGTTCCCCTAAGTTAAAAATAACCCCTTTTGAATATACTTCCCTTTGCTTGTGGTTTATACCATAATACTAATTCATGTACGTTTTGCTTATTTTAGAAAAATATTTTGCTTCAATATTTGAATTGATCAGGTTTCTACTCTCACCATGACACTGAGCAGAACCCGGCGTCATGCAGTGGATAAATATAACATGCCCTATCTCCAACCATGAGAGCGCTTTTAAAATTGTTGTTAAAAAAAACTTCTCACCGCCGAAAAATCGACACATTTGCTTTGACAGACTGATTGGAGATAAGTCTGTGTTGTGTTTGCAGCTTGCTGTTCCAGGGGTTTCCAAGTCAGTAAGCTTGCTGTGATTGCAGTTTTGTGTTTTGGTAACGCAGTCACTTGCTGTATAAGCATTGTAAAGCAGAATTAACTGTTAGGATGGCAATCAATACTGATTTGGGACACAAGTCATTCGTTTTTATTGAATCAGAAACATCCTTGACATTAACAGCACTTGCATTTATTATTCCCTGATTTTCTTTAGAATGTGTAGACCTGAGAGACAGACAGCTTCTGAAGGCTCCCTATTCAAATCGATACCACGCTTCTTTTCCTGTAAGAACAGCCAATAGAAAGTGAACACACAAGCGAGTTGAAGATTTCTAGTGCTTTCCTTTTTGCAGTCTCCACCTTAATCTACACTGTACCAAGCAAAAGGGACACGAAACACTTGATGTGGCATTTGGACAATGTCAGTCCTTAATGTATAAGTGCATGCTTTCAAAAGCCTACTTAAAATAGTTGGGGAATTTGTAGGGCGTGGTCTTTGTCATTGAAAAAGATAGGGTACAGAAAGAGCACTGACAGATGCTCTTAACCAGAGCAACTTACATTTATCTCTTTCTTTTTATACAACTGAGCAATTGCTGGTTAAGGGGTCTTGTTCGGGGTCCCAGCAACTTATGGTGCTGGGAATGAAACCCTGATCTTCTAATTAGTAGTTCAACACAATAACCACTGAGCCACCAGTTGCTACCGGATTACTTATCAGAGCTTTAAGAGTACGTTGGAGTCCAACTGTCTGAGAGCAGAACAACAGGGTCTGTGCAGAATGATAATAGCCAACAAGGGCAAGATTGGCAGCGTCAGTTTCCATATGTGATTATGAAAGATCAAGAAAGAGAGAGAGAGAGAGAGAGAGAGAGAGAGAGAATAGGAACTTCTCCAGATGTTGTCCAAAATTACAACTTTTATCGTAATATAAAACCTTTATTGATTTAAGCCAAAATTTTAAAACAGGAAAAATCTTTCTGTAAACAGCCAAGATCTTGTCCTCCATCAGCAATTTCAAATGGACGTCGCACACAATGACTCCAGTTCTCAGTTTTTTTTCCCCCAGCAGCACTGATGATCACGGAGGACACTAAAGTGTTAAATCATTAATTTGAATGTTCTTTCACCTCTGTTACACACACACACACACACACACACACACACACGTCTCAATGCATTCTAGTGCAGGAGCTCTCTTTTCCTGTCTCAGTCAGAACACATGGCTCTGCCACAGTTTCTGCTCAGTGGAAATGACATGATCTCTGAGTACACATCCTTCCTCTGGGAACTGCCCCATCCTCCATAACCTCATGCTCTTGCTTGAGTAATCTGGGGCACTATATTTAGCCAGGATATTTACAAATTTGTCATAGCATTGTCAAGCAAATATTTGTCTAAGAGCACAAGAAAAACATGGACGATTTTCCAATGGCTACTCAAAAGGGTGGAGCAGTGATGTGGTCAGATATTCATGGCCAGCTTGTTGTTTCTGTTGGTTCACAAAGCTTAAAATATCACTAGTTCAAAAATGCAGACATTAGCTAATGTGTAGGAAACGTAGGGAGAATCATACAGTAAAACTATCATGGGTTGAATTTGATGGGTTGCCAGTCCATCACAGGGCACACATAGACAAACAACCATTCACACACACATTCACCCCTATGGACAATTTAGAATCTCCAATCCACCTAATCTGCATGTTTTTGGACTGTGGAACGAAACTGAAGTACCCAGAGGAAACCCACGCAAGCGCGGGGAGAACATGCACAGAAAGATTTCCGGCCCTGGAATCAAACCCAGGACCTTCTTGTTGTGAGGCGACATTACTATCCACTATGCCACTGTGCCGCCCTATAGTATTAATAATTTAAAATAAATCATATAAACAGTAATTTGATTTGGCAACGCAGTGGGCAAGAAGGTCCCAGGTTCAATTCTCGGGCAAGGGGTCTTTCTATGCAGAGTTTGCATGTTCTCCCCTGTGCTTGTGTGGGTTTTCTCTGGGTACTCTGGTCTCCTCCCAACAACAAGTACATTGCCTTCCCATTACAATGGTGTGAGATATATAGCAACCAGCAAGTAATTGCTGAAAGCAGGATGAAGGGGTTAGTTATACTGTAAAGTTTTTAGCACCTACCAAAAAAGCTTTTAGAAAGGACACGGTGAACCATGGACAGGGGTCATGAGCACCCAAATCTCACAGATGGGCCTGTCTGGTAGACTTACTATAGCGCAATCTGCTAAAAAATTTGTGCTGACTATGTAAGAAAGCTGTCAGAACCCACGGTGCTCAACACCGTGCTGTTTAATGTGTTGACTTAGCTTCCAGTTCCACTAGAACTCAGTCTGACTGAGAATTTGTGGGATGTGCTAAACAAGCATGTGTCATCCATAAAGGCCTCACCTTATAACATTCATTCATTCATTTATTCATCTTCTTACCCGCTTATACCCGAATCCGGGGTCACGGGGGTCTGCTGCGCTCATCCCAGCACACATAGGGCGAGAGGCAGGGGCACACCCCGGACGGGTTGCCAGTCCATCTCAGGGCAACACATAGACAAACAACCATTCACACACACATTCACTCCTATTGACAATCTAGAATCACCAATTGACCTAATCTGCATGTTTTTGGACTGTGGGAGGAAACCGGAGCACCCGGAGGAAACCCACGCAAGCGCGGGGAAAACATGCAAACTCTGCACAGAAAGAAATTCGAACCCGGGACCTTCTTGTTGCGAGGCGACTGTGCTGTCCACTACGCCACCGTGCCGCCCACCTTATAACATCACAACAGAATTTGAAGGTTCTGTGTTGGAATGTCTTGGTGACAAATACCACAAGAAACATTAAGAAGTCCTGTCTCATGTGTCTCACAATTATTTTAGTGGCACAAGTAGGACCTACATAATGCATAGTAGGTGTTGTGAACTCTAACATACTGATCTTCCATGACGTCACAGTACGGTCTGGTTCAGTGTTGATCCTAACAAGAACACATTCATAATCAGAACTGGATAAAGTACCTGAAAGTTGTATTAAAAGTAATATTATATGTAGTATTTTTTGTAGGAGGCATTGTGGTGTAGTGTGATCGCCTCACAGCAAGAAAGTCCTGGGTTTGTTTCCCTGACCCTGAATTAAGGAATAAGCGGGTTGGAATAGGAATGAATATATAATGTTGTTAAGTGGAATACGTCTATGCAGAAAATGAAAGTAAGTTTCTTCTTACCCGCGTATTCCCAAATCCAGGGTCACGAGGGTCTGCTGCGCCTATCCCAGCACACATAGGACGAGAGGCGGGGGTACACCCTGGACAGGTTGCCAGTCCATCTCAGGGCAACACTTAGACCAAACAACCACTCACACACACATTCACTCCTATGGACAATTTAGAATCACCAATCGACCTTATGTACATGTTTTTGGACTGTGGGAGGAAACCGAAGTAGCCGGAGGAAACCCACGCAAGCGCGTACAGAAACTCCGCACAGAAAGATCCCCGGCCGTGCTAGCCACTACGCCACCCTATGAAAGTAATTCATTCTATAAATTGAATCCTTGTGACTAAAGTTGCCAATGGCTGTATATCAAAACTTTGTAACACCAAACACATGATCACATGTGATAACTAGCTAAATTCTCATGGCATCATCTGACTATGTGCTGTTCCCCTTTTTTCATTACATAAAAAGTTTACTTCCATACGTATGTTGTTTTTCAACATTCCATTTTTATTTTATGTTGAATTATAGTAATTTTTACTTAATTAATGACTTAATTAAACTACTGGTACAATTTGTGTCCTTCAGCTGCTCCCGTTAGAGGGCGTTACAGCATTCGACTAGGAACGTTTTTACGCTGGATGGCCTTCCTAAAACAACCCTCCCATTTATCCAGGCTTGGGACAGGCAATAAGGACGCACTGGCTTGGGTTTTTATGGGCAATTTAGACTCACCAATCCGACTAATGTACATGTTTTTGGACTGTGGGAGGAAACCGGAGTACCCAAAGGAAGTCCCCGCAAGCACGGGAAGAACATGCAAACTCCACACAGAAAGATCCCCAACCCTGAAATCGAACCCGGAACCTTCTTGTTGTGAGGCGACCATGCTAACCACTCTGCCACCATGACATAAATAATACTGGTACCAATAACAGTGATAATATCAATAATTACCTTCAAACTATTTTACAGAAACTATTTTAAAAGGCAGACTTGTCACAGCGGTTAAGTTGTTGAACTGCTGATTGGAAAATCATGGGTTCAATTCTCATCAATATCTGCCCGTTATTGCTGGTCAGATATTGAACTGCCCCTGAGCCGCTAACTGCTTAATTGGATAAGAAAATAGATCAATTTAAGTCACTCAGTGTCAATGCATTTTATAATTGTAGGTATATGATACGATGGTATAGTGGTAAGCACAGTCACCTCACATGAAGATAGTTCCAGGTTCAATTCCTGGACAAGGGGTCTTTCTGTGCCTTGGGTTTGCCTTGGTTACTCCAGTTTCCTCCCATAGATCAAAAACATTAGGTCGATTGGGGATCGTAAATTGCTCATAGAAGTGTGAGTGGTTGTTGGTCTATGTGTGGCCCTGTGATTGACTAGCAATCTGTCCAGGGTGTACCCCTGCCTTTTGCCCCGTGACCCTGAATTGAGTAACAAGAAGATAAGAATAATCTACATTGAACATTGATTGTGGGTAGGGAACAGAAATGTTCCATATAGAATAAAAAAAAGTCATGGCCTGCAAGCTTAGTGGGTCCCCATCGTTCCAACAATCTTCCTGTTCTCCTTTGAACTCTACCACCTGAAACCAGAATAGAACCCAAACTCATAAAAAGTGACCTGCTACACATATAGAAACCACCTGAAGTAACACTCTTTTCTATTTACACTAGTCACATTTTATAAACACTACCTTACAATATCTCTTTTGTATATTTTATGTACAAATCCGGGGCAGCATGTAGGTTCGATTTGCACGTAGAAGTTTGTCTGAGTGGAGTTTTCAGGTCTTCGGGGTTTGCGTGCATTTACCCCGGGTTCTCCAGTTTGCTTTAACAGTGCAAAATATGTACATTCGATTATTTGGTCATTCTAAATTGCCCGTAGGATGTCTAAATTGTGTGTGTGGCCCTGTGACGGACTGGAGAACTGCCCAGAGTGTAGTCCTGCCTTATGCTCTTTCAGAGAGCCCTGATAGGTTCCAGCAAACCCAGTCTGTTAGAGTCTATCTGTCTAAACTGTCTATTTGCACTCTCATTAATATTATAATATTTCTGCCTGTCTGTCTATTTTTCCCCAATCAGACTTGTGCTTGCTTTACAGAGAGACTTTTTATGTATATTTGTATTGTGTGCCCAGTGTTTAATCTAAGTGGAAAATGTGATGTTATACTACTGTTGGTGTAGTATTTATGTTTGCATCTTTATTTATGTACACACAAACCACATTTCCGCTTCAGAACCCAAACACCATTATGAGACTCTGCTTGTCAACGCAGCTGATCAGGGTAAAACCCTGACTCTTATATAAAGTTTATTCACAAATCCTGAATGAAATACCATGCATACACACTTTCTTTTGTGCATTTCAGAAAAGGAGGAAAGCCTGTTGGTTGGGAAGCAATAATCCTAGTTGCACCTCCATCTGTTCAGCTGCAGAAGCTGCTAGGCTACTTTGCACTTCCTGATTTCACTGTTCCTCTGCCAACAGCCGAATGGACAACAGAGGCCATGATGGGGCAGCTGTCATTTTTTTCACAACCATGCTCCTTCCTTGGATTCCTGGCATTCTCCTTCATGCTGGCTGAGGAGGAGGAAAAATGGAATTTCCCAGCAGGGCATGGCAGGGCAGATGGACGCTGAGCTTGTGGTCAAACGGAGCAGCTGAAAAGCTGTACTTCCAAGTACATCTAACTAATAAAAATAATATTGTCCCACATGGTGCTCATCAATCAAATCCAAACAAATATATCTATCATTTGGGATCAATCACTTCCTGAATGTTTATAAAAGACAACAAAGAGTTGAGCAGTGATAACTCACTCATTATTCTTTAGTATAATCGGGTGTTTAGTAGCAATACGTGAGCAATAACCTATAATTATTAATTAATTAATTAATTTATTTATTATGATAACTATAACTGTATAGAAATCAAATCTCTTGGTACTCCAAAAACATGTACATTCGGTTCATGGGTGGTTCTATGTTGCATGTGTTGTTGTTTATCTATGTGTGGCCCTGTGATGGACTGGCACCCTGTACAAGGTGTAACCATGCCCTATGTGTGCTGTGATAGGCTCCAGTAGACCAGTTTTAAATATAATAGAGACAAAGATCAAATAAGGGAGCTCGAGCGAAAGGTGGGACCAGCAAGTACCTTAGCCGTAATCGAAACCCGGGTCAGCAGAGGGCGCTGACACCTTAACTCACTACAGCACTGCATCGGCCACTTACAAATAAATAACATTTATATTTATCTGAATATATGAAATATTTTACTACATTAGTGTGACTTTGTAGATGCAGTTTGACTAATATAT
>JAOTRA010068424.1:0-14607 GCA_026260255.1 Pseudolaguvia tuberculata | reverse complement strand
ACACACACACACACACACACACACACACACACACACACACACACACACACACACACACACATATACACACACACACAATCATATTTATTATGAGCTCACCTTTATGGAGAGCCCAGATATGCCCTGTTGTCCAGGACGCCCATCATTTCCTGGCAGCCCTGGATCTCCTCTCTCTCCCTTTATCCCATCTATACCTTGTCGGCCTGGAGTACCCTAAAAACACAAAATGTGTATGTGTGTGTGTGTGTGTGTGTGTGTGTGTGTGTGAAGTAGATATGGTACATCATACTTATCAAGATATATGGGTTTGCTATGAACAAACAAACACACTCAGAAGAAGTGTATAGTGATAGATTATGAGTTGGTGATATCATCAAACTGTCCTGCTGAGCTTCTTACATGTAGTCCAGGAAGACCTGGCTCTCCTTTACGCCCTGGCACGACTCCGGAGACAGATCCCGGCTCACCCTGTAACAAAACACAGCTGCCTTCATCACAACTACAGAAACAACTACAAAGACTCGTATCTGTGCTGCCAGCATGTCAATACAATGAATGATAAGGGCTTTTAATTACACAGGTAACGCTCTTACCCGATCACCTTTCTGCCCCTTTGATCCAGGTAAACCAGTACTACCGGTCTCTCCCTATTATAAAAGATAGATTAAATTAAATTAAATACTGGACATCTGTGTGTGTGTGTGTGTGTGTGTGTGTGTGTTGGTGTGTGTGTGTGTGTGTGTCTGTGTGTGTGTGTGTGTGTGTGTGTGTGTCTGTGTGTGTGTGTATCTGTGTGTGTACTTACAGTGTCTCCTCTGACACCAGGTAACCCCTGCAAGCCCTGTAATAAAATAAGCCATTTAATAAAATTTACTATTAGAAAATAATAAATGTAATAAAATATACTATTACTATTATTTTCTACTTTTTACAAATTATAAATAGTAAACATGCAAATAACCAAATAAACTCTGTCTAATAGATTAATTAATTGATTGTTTAAATACCTGTGAGTAAACACAGTAGTGACATAGCAGTGTAAGTGAATATATATTTAAATGATACTTTATCAGTGACTCAGTGCACAATAATCCATTGTTCTGATCATGCCCTCTTCAGATTACTCACAGGAGGTCCTGGAAGCCCTGGGGTACCTGATCGACCAGGAACACCTGGACTCCCTTGCAACCCTGGAATCCCCTGTAAACAAAACAAACAAAAATCTGTGTAAATCCTTCAGTGATGTTGTTCTAATCAGTTATTGTTTTTTATTATTTTCCTTTGAGGTTGGTTAGTGAGACTAGTTTAAGTTTACTTAAATAAAAGTATTGCAAGATAAGACGCAAACGTTTACATGTTGCCATCAGATACTCACAGGTTCTCCTTTTTCTCCTCTTATTGATGGCCCTGGGGGACCAGCAGGTCCCTCAGGTCCTCTGGGACCTTCACGTCCAGGAGTGCCATCACGGCCCTTATGCACACACACACTTAAATTTATTAACATGATATTCAGATGTCCCAGAAAAGACATAATAACTTTAGATTAACAAGCTATTAGATGAACTCACAGGATCTCCTTTTCTGCCAGACACTCCGTCACTTCCTCTTTCACCCTGAACACAGTTTCAATAGCAGTTATTTCATTCATTCATTCATCTACTTACCCGCTTATTCCCGAATCCGGGGTCACGGGGGTCTGCTGCACCTATCCCAGCACACATAGGGCGAGAGGCGGGGGGTACACCCTGGACGGGTTGCCAGTCCATCTCAGCAGTAATTTAATTGTGAAAGTTATTTTTGGTGTGGTGTAATGACATATGGTTATCTTTCGACACACACATCACATCAGAATGTTGTTGCTAATCGTGTGCATGGCTTCATGGACACAAATGAACATCATCTTTCAGCATGATGATGCACCATCATATGATAAATTTATCAACTTCCTCGGTTGTCTTTGGATCAACCGATCTCATCATTTTTGAGATTCAGTGAAACCAGCAATTTTGCCATTTAAGTGCACCTGAAAAAGCTGAAAACCTGGGTGGTGGTTTCTGAAATGAGAAACACTCTGAACTGATCCTAATTAGTGCAATGTTCTTATGAAATGTTGGGTATTGAACTGTAGGTCTGACCAAGACTGCAGTAAAATCTTTCACATTATTACCCATCACTCACTCACACACACACACACACACACACACACACACACACACACTCACACACTCACACACTCACACACTCACACACTCACACACACATTACCTTCTGCCCTGGTTCCCCTTTTGAGCCCTTAAAAAAAGAGACAAACAAAGATCAGAAGATGATGTTTTATTTCTCAATATGTGTTTTTAGTCAGTCTCTTACCGGTGGACATTGAGAAGTACAACCTTCAGAAGTTCCAGAACCCTATACCAAAATACCAGAGACAAAAAAAGGCCTAATTTGAATGTCCTAACTGACTGTCTTCAGTGTCTGTTTTACTTCTGCATTACTTTGACTTTAAAATATAAAGCTGTTGAAATAAATTATGGGATTTAAGAAATGCACAAAGAGCAAGAAAAACAGGAAGCATACAGAAAAGACAAAGATGAAGAAAAACAACATTGAGAGTAGGGAAACCTGAGAGATAGAGAGAGAGAGAGAGAGAGAGAGAGAGAGAGAGAGAGAGAGAGAAAAAATAAAGTGTGTGTGTGTGTGTGTCTAACCGTTCCACTAGTTCCTCTTGCGAATCCACACAGCAGCTCTGCCAGTTCAGGTTGGACTCTGTAAAGATCTTCAGCATCACGAGCCTGCAGAAGATTCTGTGTGTTGCTGTCTGTAACCACCCCCAGCAGCTCCTCTGAGCTCACTCGTCCGAGTCCAATGGCCACCACTGCCACACCTGACGCAGGACAACATACTCGAGTGTTACACATGGTGTAATGAATTAATTTAAAATCATCTGGATGACTAGGTGTTGCATTGGATAAGGGCGCCTACCAACTGCTGTAAAAGTAACTGAATGAAAGTTGATGTTGAATGAAACTCACCAGAATCCCTAAGTGCAGATGCAGAACGTCGGATCTCATCTTCAGATTTCTTATCAGTAATAATCACAACCACACCTGGAACTTGAGGTCTTCGACCCGCACTGGCGCTCAAGAGATACTGACGCGTGAACGTCAGAGCCTGACCTGAACACATGCAAGAACAACACGCTTTGTACTTTCATTTCTGGAAACAAAATTCGGCTTTTAAAAGCAGACAGAAATTGTAAGAGTGAGTTAAGTGTCATCATTACTTGCTGCAAGGAGAGTTATTTAACATTTTCTCTCTCTCTCTCTCTCTCTCTCTCTCTCTCTCTCTCTCTCTCACACACACACACACACACACACACACACACACACACCTAGATTATTTCCTGGTCTGTCAGTAAACGGGGTAGAGGAAATTTCCCTCAGAAGAGTTTCACTACTGCTATGCCGATTGAGCAGGAAGCGGACTTTCGGTTCAGAGCCATACACCACCATCCCCACCTGAAGAAAGAAAGCATATTATTGTACTGCCACCCACAGGGCAAAATTAGCACCACACGGTGCTGGGTGTATCTGTCAGATAAGCCTTATACATCTACACATCATACTATATAGTGTTCATAACAACACAAAATGATGGACTTTTACTGGTGGCGTTTTACAATGTTTGATTAAGCCCACCTGTGAGTCCCGGGTCCCAATTGAGGTTAAGGATTTAGCGGCACTCGCAAGCAATGACAAAACAGGTTCCTCCAAAGCAGAACGATCCCGAGTGGCAGGGATCACAAACACCACGTCTAAACGGCCGTCCACACACACTGAGAAAAAGACAAAATAATGGAGGGCTCGTTTATCAGCTCTCACATACCTTATTCTGAAAACCACTAACTAAAGGGCGAGTAAATTTAAAGACATGTTATATTAGTATACATCATGTAAATGTTAAGAAATATTTATATTATAACATTAGAAAAAATTACTCGTCCACTTTGGGTTATCAACATTATGTTAACTGTATTGTTTTGCTAATGTAATTAATCTACATTATCAACTAAAGGGGGTTTTCATTTGAAAGGCAACCTTTATTATATTTTTATTGTACGTTGTGGATTATTAAGACACTATTAATTTGCTACATGCACAATATTTCAAAAATAAAAATACTTATAACCTGTGTGTTGTTCCAGTACAGCCTCTGGGCCTGTATAGTCATAGAAGACAGGTTGCACAGTGAAACGATACTGATGACCCAGTCGCAAATTTGTCACCCGGAACGAGCTGGTTGTATCAGGGAGAGTGAGAGACTGGATGCTAGCTGGATCTAAAACCACAAAACACTATTACACACACACACACACACACGCACGCACACAAACTTCAAAAGACTGTTCCGTTATT
This sequence comes from Pseudolaguvia tuberculata, assembly GCA_026260255.1. NCBI lineage: Eukaryota > Metazoa > Chordata > Actinopteri > Siluriformes > Sisoridae > Pseudolaguvia > Pseudolaguvia tuberculata. The sequence continues at coordinate 10,192 of JAOTRA010068424.1, read as the reverse complement.
TAATCAGCTCCATTGCTTACCTCTTTCATCCTGCCATCGTAGTATATACCTAGTGGCACCAGAAAGAGGGTTCCAAGCCAGCAGTACAGAATTTTGTGCAATCTCTACAGCCCTCAAGTCTGTTACAGGTTGCTGTGGAGCTGAATGACAGAAACACACACACACACACACACACACACACACACACACAGAGGGTATAAAATAAATGAAGTGAGAAAGAGTGAAGAATGTGTGTTTCTGGTGTCTCTTTGTTCTACCGGTGGACTGTGTTACTGTGACTGGTTGACCTTCTCTGCCATTAACCACAGCAGCCAATTTAACCGTGTAAGTCAGTCCAGGACGAAGTCTATCCAACGTGTATGAGGTTTTGTCTCGATCTATCTGAGAACTCGATTCGATTTCACCTACGACAAAAAAGCATGAGAATATTAACATACAATGTTTGTTTATAAATCTTTGCACTTATCTATGCAAAGTGATTAATTAACTGCAAATATTTCTAAATTAATGCAAAACTATATCGGCCACACAACCACTAACCTATTAACCAACCAACCAACCAACCAATCAATTAATGTCCTCTATCAGACTGTTTGGCTATCTGTCTGTCTATCTGCCTGACTGCCTGCATGTCTGTCTATCTGTCTCTCTCTCTCTGTCTCTCTATCTGTTTATCTATTTGTCTGCCTGTAGCAACAGTAATCAGATACATTTACCCCGTTAACCCTTTCCTTAAGTGCTTATTGTCTGTTATCTCTATGGACGTCTGAGATGTTTACCCTGTGAAGAGCTCCAGTAGATCCTGTACCCATCAGCACCTCTCACTGATCTCCAAAAAATGCGCAGTGATCCTGGTCCTACTTGTTCAACTCTAACTCCCTGAGGTCGTTCTTCATACACAGGACCTAAAAAACACGCAAATAGTTTTAATCCTATTGTCAAGTTAAAGTTGTAATTATGTCTGATGGATGCACACTGACCTGTGGTGACCTTGACAGAAACCGGTGGTCCTTCTCTGTTCTGGACCAGAGCCACGACCTGAACATCGTACTGAGATCCTCCTTCTAGTTGCTTTAGATCCACCGATGTTATATTGCCACCAACCAGCTGAGACCGCTCCTGTCCACCTAAATGCGAGCACACACACATACACACACAAGTTTAAAACAAATACCCTTCTTCCTTGTAGTTAAATTTGGGAACCAATGTGCTAACTTTTCACCCCATCATAGATGACACAACCCCCTAGCTGTTAGCACTGGACCCTTGAGCAAGGCCCCTAAAACTTAACTTATCAGTTGGACTAAAAAGGGCATCAGACATATAAATGTATAAATTCTAACTGGAAAATAGTCCATTGTTTAGAAGATGCCAGATTAGTGACACCAGACTGCCTGAAGGACTCCACAGAAGCATTCATTGTCCAAAATGACATTTGATTGACATGTAAATCAACCAATCTCAGTTCTTCATAATTTGTGACACCTTTATCCAGATAAGCATACAAAAATACTGAGTCTAATCACTAAACAAATCGATACTAATACGCTAGATCAGATGAGTGTTTACAGTAAAGAATCGAGTGTTTAGCTAATCTTCATTTGCTCACATATTAACACAATGATAAAATAATTTATCTAATTATATATATTTACATAAGATCCTATTAATATTAATGCTGGTAAATTGTTTTAATTCAAGTTTCAATGAATGAAGACAATTTATGGATAAATTGCTCTGTGTTTGATTTGTTTTAGTTCAGAAAAAAATCTCACTTACCATCAGATCTCTTCCAAATCACCCTGTACGCTGTTGCCCCCTGAACTCCAACCCAGCTGATCCTTACAAACTCCCCTCGAGTTTCGTGCTGTACACCGGTAACACGACCCACATCTTTAACTGAGGAAGAAAAAGAAAATTGGACTTTTATGCAAATTTATTACAAATAGACAACATTTGTAATATAAGAATAAATAAATAAATTTTAATTGTTTTTTTTTTTCTTTTGAATATTTAAACCTTTTCTTTATTATTGATTATCAGATCCGCCGATATATGGTGTCATTCTTCAGCCTCTTTACAAATTAAACAAGTATAAGTTACAAAACGTTACCGCTGATTATATCTCAGATTATCCAATTATTATCGAATCCTCTTTTCTGCTACAAACTATTTATTGAGTTCACAGTATCACAGAAAAGAGAATGCTAAATTGAGCGAATCAAACCCTGGATTGTCTTTGGTAATAAAATTATGAGAATGAAGCCATAATTCTTTATGTTTATTAGTGCATTTAATTGCTTTGTTTTTGCTTTAAAATATTTTGCCTTTATGAATCAATCCCTGCACTCCTTTGCTATATTTACATTACGTCACATGACTTTAATATTGTAATATAAAAAAGTTTTCTGAGTTTTAGGAATAAATGACATTTTTAAGAATAAATCTCTACTGTGCATGTTAAACTTAATTCACATTTATCTCTAACTTCTCATGGGTTGTTCTATTCTGTACCTGTCCTCGTGCTTTGAGTGGCAGCTGGTCCCTCTCGGGAGCCAATCAGAGCTGAGACAGATATTCTGTAAGTGGAACCTTGCTGCAATCCACTGATGGTGTAGGATGTGAGACCGGCAGAAACTATCTGAGAGTCTTCTGCTCCTGCAAGAAGCAGAAAAATCATTTAAAATACAAACTCATGTTAAATCATTCAAATTGTTGTTTCTTGCCTACCATCAGAACGCTGCCAGGAGATTTTGTACCCCGTTGCTCGGGATACGGGATCCCATGATATCCGAATCTGTGTGGAACCGATGTCAATAAACTGGAGTCCTGTGACTGCCCCGACGTAGCCGTTTGTCCTAGTGGTGAGAGTCTCTACATCTCCAAGCTGACTGTCAATCATAGCGGCCACACCCACAACCACGGATTCGTCAGGTTGTAGTCGCTCCATAGTGTAGGAAGTGACGTCTCTGCTGAGTTCCTGGAACTGCTCTGGATCTTAAAAAAATGAGTTTGATACTTTTGGTTTTCGCTAATATATATATATATATATATGTGTGTGTTTGAAATTTGTAAAGAAGACAAAACATTCTCTGTGCAATAGGTGATTTTATGTATTTCTTATACGTACTACTGCCTTGTATCCAGGTAATTCTGTAACCAGACGCCTCACTGACCGGATTCCAAGTGATCCTGATCCGCCGACTATTAGCATGCACCACACGTAGACCAGTCACCCTGCTTGGAACTGCTCCTTTCTGAAACTCTGTTATGAAAAACACATTAGACAGGAACACATCCTTTGATCCATTTAATGTTCTATCACACATGGGATAACTATTTTACCTATCCATTACTAATCTTAAAACAGATGAAACCAGACCAGGATTCAACTGATTAAAAACTAACTGACATGTGATCATATCGCTTGATAACAACCTCAGCTTTAAGACTGAGGAACGGTTTTAAGATCTTTTTTAGGTTTAAAACAGCAGAAGATGGAGAACTAGAGGCTACTTGTTTGTTTCAGTGTTTTATCCTGTTTACCCTACTGTAATGTAACTAAACACAAACAACAAGAGAACAAACTCAATCACACAAACACACCTGGTGTGATGTAGATGGTTGCAGGAGGTCCCTCACTGTAACCCACCAAGGCAGTCACTCCCACAGAGTAAGACACCCCTTCTGTAAGGTCACGGAGGTCAAAGGACGACTGATTTCCATTAACAACACGTTTTACCTCTGACCCAGCTAGAAAGAAAGATACAACACGGCATCAACACACACACACACACACACACACACACACACACACACACACACACACACACACACACACACACTCCCTTTGCCTGCATAATGATACGGCTAACTTTTTTAAAAATAAATCTTTAGTGCCGTGTTCCTAAATGATATGTATAGCACTTTTAAATGCCTTCTTACACTCTGTGTTGATTAAAAGGATGTTGTACTGTGTTGCGCCAGTGACCCCGGTCCACGCTAGTCGCACGGTACGTCCTGTTATTTCCACCACTCGCAGATTGGTGACTCTTCCAACCAGAGGTAACGCTACACACAGCATATCATATACATGCAATGATAACAATCATCATTATTCTCATTACGCTACATGCTTTAAGTAATGTAGTTAGTAAATTATATGGTGGAAGATTTCCAGCCCATTTTTCTGTATTTTTTTTTGGACCTGGTGTGGGCTCCTCCCGTCCATCATACAGCGTATAGAGAGTAATGATGTAATCGGTACTCGGCTGAAGGCCTTTTATCTCATATCTTGTGGTACTTTGGGGGAAACTCTGTGTGTTCACTCTGCTGGCTGTAAACAGATATAACAGGAAAGATTATATTAACACTATCAAATTCAAGTACATATTCAACATAAGCATTGCATTTACCATAAGATCCACGGCTAAAACTAAAAGTGAAGGTGTTCCCATGCAGAGTACGAACAGAGCAGTATGGATTAATAGATCGATAGACTCTTGGATATACAGCTTTGATGTTTTTATAAACCTATAGGACGTAAATGTTCTTAAGAAGTGGTAGCTTCATGGTTAAATAACTGAATTGAATTATCTTAGTTTTAAATCCCAGCACCACCATAAACAAGACCCTCGACCTAAATTTTTTATCCTAAAAGTAGAATTTTAAACTTAAATAACAAATAAATCCAGCTTTAAGCATAAGCAGGGGTGGGCTGCCCTCCAAATGAAGATTTGTCCATTCTGAATGTTGAAAATAAGCCTTAATATTTTAAACCATATTGGTGTTTATGGGCTGGGGTGGGTGGTGGTAAAGTGTTTAGTAAGGCAAGAAGGTTCTGGTTTTGATTCACAAGTAAGGTGTCGTTTTGTGTAGAGTTCACATGTTCTCTCTGCGCTTGCGTGAGTTTTCACTGGGTACCCCGGTTTCCTTCCACAGTACAAAAAAAGGAAATTAGGTCATGTTTGGTCATTTTAAACTGCCCATAGGAGTCAATGTGTATGTGTGTGTGTGTGTGCCCCTTGATGGACTGGCAACCTGTCCAGGGTGTACCCCTGCCTTTTGTGCTATGTGCGTTGAGATAGGCTCTAGCAGACCCAGTTAACCCGGAATAAGCGGGTCAGAAGATAAATGAATGAATAAATGTGTTTATTGTGACTTACTATAACATGTCTTCTTAGCGTAACAAAAAATGTGTAATATGTTGGCTATTCAATCAAATAATTAGTTGGATTTGTGCATCCTTAAATCAAATGCTGCGAGTGCATGAAATCCTGTGAAATCCTATCATTTGAGTAATCGTAGAGGGTATAAAATGTGTGTGTGGGTGTGTGTGCGCATGTGTGAGACCCACTCTCCCCCTCTTTCATCCACTCCAGTCGATAGCCCCTGGCTGTTCCTATGCGGTTCCAGGTCAGCAGAATGCTGGAGGGTCCAGTTGTAACAGCTCTTAAAACCTGCTGCTCCGTTCGCTCTGAAAGTCCAAATACATTGTTACAAACACACTTTGTTGATCCTCAGTTTCAGGCAGACATCCTGTTTGAGACTCAGATGTTTTCTGAATCATCAAACAGACGGTGAGTCAGAGAGAATTAATAAGGAAACCTTAAAGTGCGTGAGAGTTTGGAGCGAAACACGAAACACTCGATGCTTTCAGAATCACTAGGGAGTTTGGGTTTTAATGCAAAGTGACAAGTAATGTAAATGTACAAGATAAATCATGACATGTTTTGAAACTAATCATTTATTAAGGTAATAAAATCAGGATTTGTAAACATGTACCTATCTTAAAGCGTGCATTTGCTGCTGGTCCTTCAGTTTCTCCGTTATACAGAGCAATGACTGTGACAATGTATTCCGTGTCCGGCTGCAGATTTACAAGAGTGTGAGCCTCACTGTCACCGCTCACTTCTACAGTCTCCACAGCAATTCCTGCAAAAGAGAAGAATGATTGATTGAAAAGAAGAATGAATGAGTGAATGGTTGATTGAAAAGGAGAATGAATGAAGGAAGGAAGGAAGGAAGGAAGGAAGGAAGGAAGGAAGGAAGGAAGGAAGGAAGGAAGATTAACAAACAAAAAGGTAAATGGGTAGAATAAATAAAACGGGTAGATAAATAAAAGATAATGGATGCCTGAATTAAAGAAAGATGGATAAATAAACATAAGAGACCAGTGGTCTGGTCAAAAACACTAAACGTCTCCCTATTGTTCTAGAAGATTTATCTGAGGGAATTGGTGAGATTCCTAAGGAGAGTCTAGGTTACACTTCAAGACAGTTTTAATCTAAATCTATTAGTCAGTGTTTCTAAATGCTCACCCACAAACGGCCCCCAGACCAGCCTGTATCCTCGGGCGCCATTCACTCCTTTCCAACGCGCTTCAACGCTGCTGTTTGATATTGTGACCACAGAGAGCTGCTGCACTCCCTGTAAACGCACTACACACACATACATACATACATACATACATACATACATACATACATACACACACACACATACATACACACATCCACACACACACACATACATACATACACACACATACATACATACATACACACATCCACACACACACACACATACATACATACACACACACACACACACATACATACATACATACATACACACATCCACACACACACACATACATACATACATACACATACATACATACATACATACATACACACACACATATGCATACATACACACACACACACATACATACACACACACACACATACATACACACACACACGCATACACACATACATACATACACATACACACATATACACATATACACATACATACACACATATACACATACATACACACATATACACACACACACATACATACATACATACACATACATACATACATACACACACACACACACACACACACACAAACACACACAAACACACACAAACACACACACATTAGCATAAAACATGGCGTCATAGCATTATTATGCGAACTTTATACATGATGCTGTTTACATTTCTGGAACAATTCATTTGATCAGAAACTGAGTGAAACATAAAAGCAAAACCTTTGAAAAAGAGAAATGGAAAAAGGAATGTAGTGTGAAACCCCAGATTATGAAGAACCTTATTTCACTGCTGACTCTAGGAAAAGAATTGACAGTGTGATTCTCTTTATTTGAGATCTAAAATCATTTATCAGAACTAAACAAGTCACCTTTTGAAGTGGATCAATACCTTTTAGCAAAGTATACCCATTATTAGTGGGTATACAAGGATTATTATGAAGAAAACTACAATAAAGATGTAAAGACACACTGTGCCGCCACTCAAGCACCTGTAACAGTGTGTTAAACATTTTATTACTTTATTGTATTGTATTGTACGTATTTACTACAAGAACCTCCACAAATCCTTGGCAATAAAACCACCACTTTTTCCGGTGGAAGCTTTGCTATTTTCAAACTGGTATTGGACACGGCTGGACAAGTTTCTCAATGATAGCCATATAACCTGAAATATTTAACTATGATGCCATGCAAAGTAATGGAGAGTGCGTTAGAGAAATGAAGAAAAGAGTTCAGGCAGGGTGGTGCGGGTGGAGAAGAGTGGCAGGAAACTTTGAACTATATCTTTTCTGCTCTTTTGATGATCGATTTAGAAATATTAAGAGAAGGAAACACAACGCATCGTCTAATTTATTTTTTACACACCACTAAGCCCGTTTTTTCTGATGTCTGGAATTTCTAATGTATATTGTGCATGTGTATTACTCACGTGTGTTGGCTGTGAGTGTGGTGGGTGGAACGTTGCTTCGCGGAAAGAGAGGAAACAGATTGATGATGTATTCGGTGTCGGCCTTTAGACCATCCAGAGTGAGAGAAGTTGCCTCTGCCCCAATCGTTCGCTCACGTAACAAGGATGCAGGCTCACCTGATGAGACAAGTGAGAAGTGGCAATATAACCGATATTGTTATTCATTCATTCATCATTCATCTTCTAACCCGCTTATTCCTGAATTCACGCTGCACTTATCCCAGCTCACATAGGGCGAGAGGCGGGGTCCCACCCTGGACGGGTCACCAGTCCATCTCAGGGCAACACATAGACAAACAACCATTCACACACACATTCACTCCTATGGACAATTTACAATCACAAATCCACCTAATCACTAATTAATCCACCTAATCCACCTATGGGAGGAAACCGGACGAAACCCAAGAAGGCGCAGGGAGAACATGCAAACTCCGCACAGAAAGATCATTCTTGTTGTGAAGCGACTGTGCTATCCATTATGCCAACGCGCCACCCCGATATTCATCAGTATTAATTATTAATGAGTATTAATTCTACATTCTTTAAAAGCCCTCACATGAGATATTATCTAACAACAATACAATTCAATAATTACATTTTTGTCTCAAGCTGTTTTAAGATGACTGAAAACCTTAGATTAATTGAATGAAAGCCATGTAAAGGTTCCGGGGATCTTGCAGGTGAGAAATACAGAGAAAGAACTACAGAGTCCTGCAGGTAGATACTTATTAGACACCAGAACTGTTCAGCAGGATTCACCTTACTTGTCAAGCGAGTACATTTCCGCAGCAGCTCGCTCCAGTGACAGACCCCTGGTTTGAGTCTCAACACGTATCAGAAATCCAAAGACCTGGCTATATATAGAGACACACCTAACCTGACCTATTAAGATCTGCCAAATCAAACACTCCACACAGGATACAAACAACAGGCGGATAAAACCCCAAAGCAACACTATTCACTTCAGAAGAAAAACATTTTCTGCTTTAGTCACATCCGGGATATTCTAATACAAATGTTTGTCTAAAGAAATAAGTATATAGAGGTCTTTATCTAAGATAAAGACTCTCCAGGGGATGAGTTTATTCAGCGCTGAGGATTGCTGGTAAATCCAGAATGAAAGCAATAGAACATTACAGCAATCTCAATTTATAAATATAATATATGTGCTTTAATTACTGGAAATTAACATGGGCATCCAGTGTGTCTGCATGTGTGTGTGTGTGTGTGTGTGTGTGTATGTATATATATATATACAGTATATTAGTCTAATGTAATCGTGGCCAATCCGACTTCATGTAAAAATGAATTGGTGAAATCTTCTTTTAAAATATTTTGAACGCATCTTTAGAATTTCATGGTGTATTTTTATATAATAATATCAATTATTTATTAATATAAATGTATATAAATTTAGATTAAGGAGGTGATAAGGAATAGAAAAATTAAATGATTTCAATATAACAAATATGTTAACGTATTGACTTTGCTAATTTTTTATTTATTTTAGTTTTATCAAATGTACACCAACTGACCTTTTCCCATGTTTGTGTGTGTGTGTGTGTGTGTGTGTGTGTGTGTGTGTGTGTGTGTGTGTGTTACCTCTGGGTCCATATGTGATCCTGTATCCCTGTATAGCTCCAGCAGGAGGGTCCCATGCCAGCGCTAAAGTAAAGAACCCTGCCTGCACTAACCGCAGAGTGGCCACGCCCTGCAAAGCCCCTGAGAAAAAGGAATTATAGTGTATTATGTCTTTATAACTCTCTCTTGTAGTAGAATTTGTGCTGTTATTAGTTCAAGCATGGGCATGTATGTGAGGGTGTGCCAGCTTTTCCTCTAACTTGTTCGAGCTTTAGCAGACACGGACTCGCCCACACTGTTGGGGTACTGGGCGATTACAGACACTAAGTAGTCTGTGCTGGAACGAAGATCCCGTGCCAAGTAGGCCTGCTGACTGGCTGGCACCGTGTCCTTTAAGGCAGAAAAATGTTTAAAACATGATCAAGGTACAGATTCACAAACCTTTGATTAGATGAAACTCTGGTGGTGGTTACTTTCTCTGTCTTATAAAAATAGCAGCATGTTATAAAAGTCTGCTCTTAGACACCAAACCTTAATTAATTGCCCATAACAGAATGTCAATAAGTGCTTTATTTAATGATGTTCAGTGTGCTGTACAATTAAATAAAAATAATAATAGTTAATAAAATAGAATAAACCAATATAAATTATTAACAGTATAAAAAACAGCATGAGAAAACTACAAGAAATATCCTAAAACTTCATTCATTCATCTTTTTACCCGCTTATTCCCAAATCCGGGGTCACAGGGGTCTGCTGCGCCTATCCCAGCACACATAGGGCGAGAGGCGGGG
>JAOTRA010068398.1:0-14611 GCA_026260255.1 Pseudolaguvia tuberculata | reverse complement strand
AGGGTGGAGAAGAATGATCCGCTGTGGCGACCCCTAACGGGAGCAGCCGAAAGGAGAAGAAGAAGAAGAAGATATATATATGTAATATACACACACAGTAAATGAATACAGTTCTCTAAAACAGCAGCGGTTTCTACATAAAGGAAAAAACTAAACAGGAAACAGTTGAGAAAAAGTGTGTGTGTGTGATTGTGTGTACCTGTTGGCTCCTGGTAAAACTCGTCCACATACAGTGATAGTCTTGCCATCAGTTAAACCTTGTTGAATCGAACCAGTGAAAGGGATGCGCTGATGAATGGGAGGAAAAAAGATGTAAAAAGTTTAGCAACTGAACTGGATCAAATTATTTTTATCATCTCACAAACGGAATCTCTTCAAATGTTGTCTCATTATAATGCATTCAAATGTAATTTTATTGAATGTTAAAGCTCTTTAATCAATAAAAAAAAAGTCGGTACATTTTCTTTAATAAATGTATTTATATATTTTTATGTATTTATTTCTAACAAGATGTACCAGATGAGTTTAAAAAGTAATAAAATTCTTATAGAATAAACACCGTTTAATTCCTACTTGTTAAAATGATGAAACGATTAATAATAATAATAATAATAATAATAATAATAATAATAATAATAATAAAGATTAAATCATAACGGTTTCAATGATAAGGATTAAAAAGTAAAAGCACTTACTGGATTATAAAAGGGTTGTTGCGGTTGATAAAATGCCATTTTTCTGATGTGTGTGTGTGTGTGTGTGTGTGTGTCTCTGTGTGTGTGTGTGTGTGTTTCTTTTGTTTGCTTTATCTTATCTGTGCACCTTTGTTTCTATTCTGAAGAAGAGGAGTTTGCTGTAATTCAGGAAATGGGTGGAGACCTTCAACTTCAGTCACTTTCATTTTCTGTTGCCTTATCTTTGATATTATCTCATCATTATCTCATAATCATTGTTATAGTTAAACAAGGAGGACTCAGCTTTGTCTTTGGAGTTTATTGAGATTGATAGACTTTCACATGATTACAGATGGTAATGTAAAAAATAACTCTTTTCCCGAAAGCTGAAGTCATGTTCAGTACAATGGCGGTTTCCTGTCGGGAAGCGGAGGGTCTTAAAGCCCGTAATGTTTACAGTCATTTTTACATTAGCTGTACATTAGCGATTGTACTGTACAAGCCCAGATTCACATCATCAGATCAGGAATGTTTCATTTATGGGTAAAGGATGAGCACCATCATCATCTTATTGAATAAGAGTGTAAGAATGAAACAAATTAGACTTTATTGCTTTTTAAGGTTCAGGGCAATATAAAATAAAGTATCCCAATCTAACAAACACTGAAATTCTTCAATTCTAAAGTCATTTTACACAAATACAGCAGTAAAAGGAAATGTACATTTCATACTGTAGATCATATTTACTCTGTCCATAGTACTACAACACAAATAAAGTACCTACTTTAAATGCGGTGATGAAAAAACTGCCATAGAACAATTTGTACAGATATTAGGAGGATATTAAATAAAACAATGTACAAATGAGAAACAAATGCAAAAAGCCAAGATTTACTGATGGTTTTTATGAATAACACATACATGCTTTACATAAAGCAGAACAACACTTGCCTCCCAATCCGCTTCATATTAACCTTAGTAATGTGCAGACAGAGAGAAGAACAAAAGTCCGTAATAGTTTAAGTTAAAGTGCAGACAGCTTTACCTGAACTCTACATTACCCATTGTACTGTACAAGGCCGTAATATCACATTCACACATCAGATTAGGAATGTTTCATTCATGGGTAAAGGATGAGCAGCATCATTATCTTTACGCCTTTTTCCCCCAGACTTGTAAAACCTATACAAAAAGCTACTAGCAAGGATCTTAACACAGAAAGCTCTGGACAAGGGAGACGGAGGAGGGAACAGAAACAGGTTGAATATAGCAAGTAGCAAGCAAATACGGTACTGATGCTGATCTAATCAAAACATATGCCATATACCATATATTAGAAGAAAAAAAATTATATTATCAGTCTTGCCAAGCTTTACACACATTATTTAATGTCTGAACACCAGTATGAGTTCATCAGGAATACACTATTTTTTCATTATATAGTAAAACAGAAGATTTAACACATGTACTGTTTTAATGTTTGTAAGAGTTTTGAACATGCTTTAATATTAACAGATTCTGGACAATCCCCTCTTGAGGAGAATTATTTAACATTTAAAGACCTGAAGAAAGAAGGTTTAGGTCAAATATGGGTTAGGAAGGGGTTTTACCCAAAAAGTTAAACCTTCAGCAGAAACAGACCATAGAGCCCAGACAGGAGAAACCTTTCAGAATAAAGACAATAAGGTATTTTGTATAAAAGCAGTTTTATTGCTTATTCTTCGTTTCTTGTTATTCAGCATCTCAACCATTAAGAAATCGACTAGATATTTTGTTACTGGTGTTGTTTCTCTATGACCTGCATATGAGTATAATGAATACAACTTTATTATACTGTAGCGTAACAGGCAGAGGAATATTTAGAAACGGAAATAGACAATAATCTGCGCTCTCTCTGAAGTATCATCACATACGCACAGAGACATACAATATATCACTCTTCTTTATTCAGACTGGACTTATGGCTATTTGTTAAATTAAAACATTTGAAACTTAAACTCATTATAAAAAAATAAACCATCTACCACAATGAATTCACTGAATTCTAAATCGAAGCTGTGTGTTTAGGATAAAAGCAGATTTACCTCAACGTATTTCACAAATTTAAGACACACTTGTATAAGGCTCAGGAAAGAAAGAAGAAATGACACACATGTAGACAAACTTCCTTTAAAGATGAAAGAGAAGAGTTTACATCCTCGCAGTTCCACTTTCCTCTGTGAAGGAGTATGTAAGCATACAGCTCTATGATACATACTCAGACTTCCAAAAATGTCCGGGATGGGAAAGTCTGCGGTTGAGCTTAGGAAGTTTCTCTAGAAGATCAGCTATCTGAGAGAATGTCGGTCTGTGCTCAGAAGTGTAAGACCAGCACGCACACAAGATCTCCTTTAGGGCGGAAAAAAAAGTTTTGCACAGTCAAGTCTGTGTATATTTACAGAGAAAATTAATCACTGAACATTTACATTTATATTCCTGCCCAATGTTTCTTTTTCAAACAACCGAGAGCAGTGGTGTCTTAGTGATTCTTGGAATTAAACTAACATTATTGCAATTAGCACATATATACAAAGAACAATACATATAGTTGTTATACATATAGCAGTGATTTTTCCAGACCCGATCCCAGCACACATAGGGGAAGAGGCAGGGGTACACCCTGGACAGGTCGGCAGCACATCGCAGGGACACACATAGATGAACAATTCACTCCTATGGTCAATTTAGACTCACCAATCAACATAATGTACATGTTTTTTGGAATGTGGGAGGAAACCGGAGTACACAGAGGAAACCCACGCAAAGTGTGGGGAGAACATGCAAACTCCGCATAGAAAGAGCCCAGTCCCGGGAATCGAACCCGGGACAGCCTTGTTGTGGGGCGACTGTGCTAACCACTATGACGTCCCAAAACTTTCTTCCCATTATTATAAATGGGAATTTTATTATGGCTAATTGGACAGAAACACATCAGTCTCTACATCAAACATGATCTAGATAAAGACATGCAGAACAGTCCATTTATGAGCATGTAACCTTCCCTTTTTTGATAAGGTCAATGAAATTCAACAGGGTTTACATGTACATACAGGGAGAGTCATCGCAAAATGTCTTCTTTAACAATAAAAAGGTTAAAATCAAACAGAATTAAAACGTCGTACAGACCCTGCTCTAAATAGTATTAAATATCCTGGCACATTCAGGTCTATAGGTATTTAAACAAAATTAGTAGTAGTATTTTCAGTCAAAAAGGAAGGCATGCAAATTGCCTACACATTTCACTAACTAGATTTCCGTCAATCATAATGAGACCAATTACTGTTGTGAGCTTACTGTGATTTCTTTGCCCAAGCTGATCTGAGACAGTTGCGTCTTTATGCCTTCTCCACTCCCCAGAAGCCAGATAGCAGCTTCAGCTGGCTGGGTTTTAATAGGCCAGTCTCTCACCTGAAGCTCATACCAGATAGTGCTATAAAATAAACATGGCAACAAAAAGCTTTACGCTTTAATAAAGCTCTAAAATTTGTAATACACTATTTACAAAGTCAATAATCACATTACACATTACCGCTTGATACTATATTAGTGAAGAGCACATGAGCGGAGCAGAACGATGGGAGGAGTAGAGCGGTGGGAGTTGCACTTTACTAACACTTCATCACAGATTTAAATCATGTTATTGTCTCTCAATGCAACTGCAAATTACATCAATTAACGTATATGTTGTTATATAGTTAACTGTCAATACTAATAATATACTATGAAGAAAAATAGAATGTTATTTTACACTGAATGCATATGGAACCTGCACAGAGGTTTGTGATATTTAAAAATGATAATAGTAAAAGTCTTAAAGGAGATTGTTAATTAGGCACAATTTTTTCACCATAAAGATTGGATCAAAATGGAATTTTTGCTACTCCTCTCCGATCACAAGATCCAAAATTGGATGATAGATTGCATGAACATATTTTTTTTTAACAATCTATACTAAATAAAGCCCCATGTAACCCACAATTGTTCAACAACTGTTGGAGCTATAATTGTCTTTGACTTTATTACAACCGTTTTCTAGGAGTAAATATGTCAGGTGTGGTCTTTACCCAAAGGCATAAACGTCAGCAGCTTTAGAAAAGGGCAGGAGGTCTTCATTGGAAGGACTCATCTTTTGAACAATCTCAGGAGCAAGATAATAAATCCAACCACGTGGTAGTTTTAGTTCATTTTCCCGCCTACAGATCACACATACAGAGACACACACGGTCCAAGTTATTAATTACAGAAAACATTTTTAAGACTTACCTACTGATGAATATGTGATGCTCTTTACCGATCCTCTTGCACCACTCCAGACACCCCAAACAATCCAAAATCTGTGATCACAACTTTGTTGTTGTCATAAAACACATTTTTGGACTTTAAATCTTTGTGCACTATATCCTTAGCATGGAGGTAACCCATTCCCTATCAGAAGGAAAAGTAAGAACAATAAGTGCACTAGACAAACAGAGATATAGACAGACACCAAAGATGATCTGCTTTATACCTTTACAATTTCCTGAGCAATTTGTCTAGTTTTGTTGATGTCGAGTGAGGTTTTAGAATCTCTGACAACCGAGTGCAGTGTCCGACCCTTGCAGAAACTATAAAACAGTACCGAGGAACAAAACTATACTCATAAAACATAAACACATGTTTCATCTTACTTAGACTTCCAGGCCCAAGACTCACCTTGTAATGATGGCCAGCTGAGGAGGGTTCATGCAAGCTCCCATAAACAGCACCACGTTCTCATGTCGGGTTTGTCTGTAGTTCATCACTTCCTTTTTAAAAAGCTTTAAATGGTTTTGATTAGTTCCATCTATTTCCAACAGGCGCACAGCCACCTCCCCATGCCAGCGTCCTCGGTACACCTTTCCCCAGCGACCTTTCCCTATAAGTTCTCCCAGCTCAACTTGCTCAAAGGGAACGTTCCACTCCTGCAGGTATACACTCGTCTGGCTGGCCTTGCGTGAGATGGGGCCCTTCCAAGATCTTGTGCAGCTGGGCAGGTCATCCAAATCATCTTCCTCACTCTTCGATTCTCCATCAGAAGCATTCTCCTCTTGTCTTTCCTGTTCCTGTTCTTCTTCTCCCCCATCCACATTGTCATTCTTAATAAAGAATAAATCAGAAAATTCATATATAATGCACAATAAAACACATGCAATGAGTAATGATTATACTTAATAATTTAAAGGAAATTTCTTTACATAATTTGTAAAAGTTCTAAAAGCTCATTTAGTCGCTTATTTACAAAAAACAAATATACACCACTGATTATTAGAGTGAATTCTTCACCAAACATCGCCAAATCTTTTGGGTTTTTTTATACTGTTGATACCCGTGCAAAAGCTTAGACTCTTACAGGTTTGGTTCTTAGCTTGTTTTCACACAGACCACATCACCTAACAGGGAATTGAAACCATCATATTTTTTTAATCAGGTGCAGATGCAGAATCTGAAATAACAACTGCTAAAAGCATGTCAGCAAGTTATTAATACTATTCAAATGTATACATGTTAACAAGAGCCCCGGGTAGCAGATTATTTTTTAATATAAAAAATTTTAATTTATCGTGTTAATTGTTTTTACTATTATCTAACTAATTTGTGTTAATTATGTTGAAAGCTTATTGTTTATTCGCTATGGTAAAAGATAACAGTGATTTTGGCATGCCATATCAATACCACAATAAGACCCTAATAAATACATTTCTTTTTAAAAGGAAAAATAAGAATAAATGGAAATATTTTTGTTACTGGTGACAAAAATCCTGCAGGGAATCACATGACTATTATTCAGTTAGCACAATGACTTAACTTTTACTTCCAATGATTGAGCTTCATTCCTCATATACTGTGTAACTGTGGTTACTCACCACATCTGCTTCTTCTGGCTTTGCTGTCTGTGTGTTTTGCTCATATGCTTCATGCTCGACTCCTCTGAAAACAGCAGACCATTTGTCACACATTTGAGACTTTTTATTTAAATTTTTCCAGGAAAAAAAGAAAGTTTAATCGCTCATAAGAATTGTTTAAAAACATTCCTATAAACATTATAGGAGTTATAATTCATGGTAAATAAAACCAGTTTTGTAGTGATTTGTTTATGGATTATTTAATGATTTCGTTAAACAGTAGCAAAAGCTATGTCTTACCCCGGATCATGGCTGTCCTGAGGTTGAAAACTTGATATATCTGTACAAAAATGGATTAAAGTTTTTAGTGCCCACAGTTTACATTTGCTTTTATTTAGGATATGTTTATGCATTTACTTTTAAATAAAGCACCTATAACACAATATGTACTTAAACGTACATAAATAAATAAGTAGTGTTTTCTCCATCTAAGCCTTTTACACATCTCGAGAATTCAGAACAGGTTACAAAGATGTTAGTGGAAATACTGTATTGCAGTGTCCAGAAGGTGGCAATAGAAACCAGCAATCATGCATTACTTCTCACCCCACTTCTTAAAGGTAGCACAAATTGAAAGCACTCGCTGTACTGTTATACAAGAACTAAATCCCTTTATAGCTTATATAAGCAACTTAAAACATTTATTTATTGCAATATATTGTTTATTATTAAAGATCTGAAACATGTAGTTAGAGGAACAATTTTAAACTCATCAAGGAAGATGAATTGTTGTCTGAACTGATAATGGCAGTAAACTTGTGATCAGGGTAGCGTGACAAGAAAGTCACCCAAGGAAAATGTGCGAAAAAGAAATGGGTTAGAAAGAGACCTCGTGCATTTTCTTCCCCATGGCTCTCCGGGAGGTTACAGTTTATGGGGGGAAAAAGATTTTTTAAAATTTTATTTTATTTATTTATTTTTATTTGTAACATTGTGCAGCTTGTCTGGAGGTAAGATTAAAGAAAAGTGTTACTTACCCGGAAAGTTAAAGCGGCCATCGTTGGGCCCTTTGGGGGAGGGATTGGCCGGTAGAGTGGCACTCGGTGGGTTGCTTGAGTTGAAGGCAGGTGAGGAAGGTGTGGAGGAAGTGGTTGAAGAGGGGTTACTACTCGAGTCTGGCTGAATAACAGGTGGGGGAAGGTCCTGATGGAGAACAACACAACACAACAAAACAGATTTGATAATTTTATAATGTTGCAGTAAATGTGCTGGGTTAGGCGCAGCAGACTCCCGTGACCGCGGATTCGGGAATAAGCGGGTAGGAAGATGAATGAATGAATGAATGAATGAATGTAGTAATTGTACACATTTATTTCCACAGCAGCCTCACAAAGTTACTAAGGCAGAAAATGCAGCTTGATGTGCAGTTCCTTTAATAATTTTAAATAAAGATAGCATCTGTAAA
Source organism: Pseudolaguvia tuberculata (assembly GCA_026260255.1). Taxonomy (NCBI): domain Eukaryota; kingdom Metazoa; phylum Chordata; class Actinopteri; order Siluriformes; family Sisoridae; genus Pseudolaguvia; species Pseudolaguvia tuberculata. The sequence goes on along the minus strand of JAOTRA010068398.1, from coordinate 6,572 downwards.
ATTGTATTATTTCATTATATTATTCAAGCTAAACCCTATAAATAAACATTTACAACCATTGTTTCAGCCATTGTTGTTGATATTTACATAAAGAATAGACAGTTTATAGCCATTAAACAACCAGAACCAGTCAGTCATGTGGTCCAATATGCTTGAACACTTTAAAAATGAATGTGATTAAATAAATGCTGTTATTTTTCCAGGGTTAATCAAAATGTATCCGGAAATGAAATCTGAAAAATGCAATCCATAAGTATAGAAATATCAATTATGCAAAACATAATAAAATATACAGTTAACCCTGCTATTTGTGTGCATATACATATGTATTTTATTAACAAAATGTGCTTAGAAAGTATTATATATGTTGCAGTGTTGTGACAGTCTTGCCTTTTTGTTTAAAGTTTTTGGTAACGTGCAAAACTGTGTAGCTGAAGGTAGCCGCTCCACCTGGTTATTAATGTCAGACGGAACCGACCCTGTCCTTCTAATTTTCGGAACTAGAAACAACAAAAACAGGAACATTTCTTAAATCCTGCAGTGTTGAAAAATAGATATATTTTTAATAAATATCACATGCCACTTACTTGGAATTATCTGACACTGAGGTGCTTCTTTAGTACATTTGTTGTGGCACTTTAACCTGATGGAGACAAAATAGATTGTTAAATCTGTCTATTATAATCAGGTAGGTTTATAAAGATGCTGCACCCATACTGACTCACTTGCAGTGTTTGCACTTTACCCCAAAAAGCATATTTTTACGACACACTGCACATGTCTGTGAGAACCACGACTTCGTGGAAAACCTGAAAAGATGAAAGAAAGAAAAGTATGAAATGTTTGTTCATCATATTTAACATCATTGAATGGCTTATATTGTCTTACCTATGTGTAATTGTAAGACCAAAATCTCTCCTCATGGTCTGTGGGGATCTTCCACTGTCTAACGGAATTAGCAAAAAGAACAATAACATCAATCAATAAATGTTTTTCACAGGTTTCCCTAGCTAAGCTGACATGGCCTACCTTTTAATATTGGACTTTCCACATGGATGTGCATGTTGGGAATAATTTGTGGGGAAGGGACAGAGAGCAGTGGGGAGCGCAAGGGTGATTCCTCACAGCCATTTTTCACATCGTGTACATTTACATGCATATTAAGAAGCATTTTATTCTTTTTTCCATTCCTAAAGAAAAGAGAAATTTAAAAATGCTTTAGCAAAAAAACCTAAGCCATTTTATTAAGACTTGCAATTTCTCCCTGACTAAAGCTATATTTTTTAACTAATCTTTATACTTTCATTAGCAGAAACTAATGATCAGAGTAGGGCGGCGCCGTGGTGTAGGTTCGATTCCCGGGACGGGGATCTTTCTGTGCGGAGTTTGCATGTTCTCCTCGCGCTTACGTGGGTTTCCCACAGGTACTCCGGTTTCCTCCCACAGTCCAAAAACATACAGATTCTAAATTGCACATAGGAGTGAATGTGTGTGTGTGTGTAAGTAGTTGTTTCTCTGTGTGTGTCCCTGTTATGGACTGACAAACTGTCCAGGGTGTACCCCCGCCCTATGTGCGCTGGGCTAGGTGCCAGCAGACCCCGTGACCCTGAATAAGCGGGCAAGAAGATGAATGAATGAATGAATGAATGAATGAATGAATGAATGAATGAATAAATTATCAGAGTTGTTTTCAACACTAAACACTGTTTCATAGGATTTAGAACGTCAGGCAGCAGAATTTTTCTAGAAGTCGAACGATACCCAAAAGTGCTCTCTTCTGGATGAAACAGAGTGTGATCTGACGGTCTCGGTATGTCACTGATGATACATGCAGAAAGCAGGTGTGACACATTGGCTGTTATGTTAGAATAAGCTGTTTTGTGCTGACCACCCAACACCAATGAATAACTGGGTTCACACAGAAAGAACTACACTTGTAAAAAAAAAAAAAAAAAAAGTACACTTGTACTTGGAACGAATCTGTCCGTTCCATTGAATTTAGATGCTTGTGTTACATTAGTAGAGTATGAGTTGCAAATTCAAAATGTGTGATATGAGACTTCCAGCTAAACTGAGTCAGATCAGAGTTGTGAGAATAGGATTTTTGCTTGATTTTTCTGCCTTACAAAAGCAGCAGCAGCAGCAGAGTTAATCCATACAACAGACTCTTCACCACTAGCCATGATTGGACTTACTTCTGTGAGGGCTCCTCTATCCGGTTGGCGAGTTGTGTGTGGCTTTTACTGCGAGGCAGAGTGGGGAAAAGCTGTCGAAGCTTAGATGGTGGTGTTTGGGGGGGCTTCATAAGATTATCTCTAATGGTGGGTGGTGTAGGAGGCGGCGTTGATATTATTCCTAATGGGCGCCGTCGGAGATGGGGTGGGGTGTAGAATGGATCGGTTAGTCCGTTCAGTAATGTGGTAATGTGGGGCGCTGTTGTGCAGTCCAGAGATGTAACAGCAGATACAGACACAGAACGTTGGGAGCCAGGCATTGTGGTGTTACCAGCGACCTGAGTAGGTGGACTTTGGCTAAGTTGTGGGTTTTGAGTAAAACAGGAGAGCTGAATAGTTGGGATGTCACATTGAGCAGGTTCTACGATCCAGGGAATTCCGTCTTCTTTGAGTTCATGACCTGTAGTAAAGGCACCAAAGAGAATACACAACACTGTTTCAAATGATAAAGACATCACAGAGCATGCTGAGCACAGCCTTAGATTAACTATAACGATAGCATGTAAAACCCACCTTTCCATGGCTCAGAATTGAAGGTAAGGGAGCTGGAGAAGGTGTTGGTGCCCTTGAGAGCAGAGAGAGCAGCAGTGATGCGGGAGCACTCATCAGCACTAGAGCCCAGTTGTCTCAAGGTCTCCTGCACGTGAGAATCAGACATCTGCAGCAATGCATCGAGAGACAGACTCACTGGTACTGACTGCAGGAGAGAAAGAAAAAAAGCAAACAAAGTGACAAAAAAGTAAATAGTTGTTAGAGACGATTTACTCATTTCTTTTTGATATCGTTCCAGATTATCATGAATCATAACAACAATGGACACAAAGAGGGAAAGAGTTAAACTGCTGACTTTCAAAGATTAATGGAAGAATAACATTAGCATGGTGATAAGTAAGGATAGCCAGCCTCCTGTGGCCTCAGTATTGAATAGAGCGGAAAACTGAACCAGCTATGGTTAATATATCTCCTTTACCAACAGCATCCTGTGGATAAAATTAAAAAAAAATGACCAATTATAAATTGACAAGGTTTCTGTTTAAAGCGTCGCCCCCTGAGTGGCTAACAGACGTAGAGAAAGGACTTTCTTGTGTACTGATAAAGAGCAACTCAGTATGTCTGCGATGGGTAGAGGGCCTTCCTACATTCTTCCAATTGCTACTCAGGCTTCTGGAAAAATAGAGTTAGAAATATTCTAAGAACCTGTCATCCAAACTGCATTCCTGTGACCTAGAGCCACTGCCACACACACACACACACACCCGCAAGTGAGTGCACAAATGCATATACACACAGAATAGACATACTCTGGTAACAAGCAGTAATTGTTAAGTAAATAATGTTCTCAGGGACTTTTATTAAACTGGTGGGACAGAGATGGGAAGAAATGGGATTGGAAAGGACCTGTGCAGGTTGCTGAAGCGTAACAGCCTATATGGGTGCTGGTAACCCGCTATAACACTGCGCTGACAATCTGTTGAAATTGTATTTTGTTTACAGAGGAAATGTTTATTTAGTGAGGAATTTGAATGGAATCTCCAGTCGTAGAACTTTATGTTTGGTTAACAAATAAACAGTTGGGATATTATTCTCAGTCGAATAAAAGGCTGCATTTTAGAATACATGATAGGAATAAATTATAAATATATATAGAAAGTCTGTAATTATTGTCAGCATAGGCTGTTTGCTTGTCTGCAAAGGTCTTAGTTTTTGCATTCACAAATTGCATCATTTTAAGGAAATGCTGTGTGTGTGTGTGTGTGTGTGTGTGTGTGTGTGTGTGTGTGTGTGTGTGTGTGTGTTTGTGTGTTTTTCTTTGTTGTGTGGGGAAAAAAGCAGCAATAAATGTACACCACCTACTTAGAGACAGAGGAAGAGATTAAAGCATGCACACATATTTCTCACAGGACTAGGAAACCCTCTTCCAGGAATCAGTGTGGAAAGTGTTACTGGCAAAACACTGAAAATTCCATACAGAGTGCAGACTAGAGCAAATAAGCAGCTGCAAATATCTCATTGCTTTTAGATTAAATTGCAAACAAAATAATAATAACAACACAAAGTAACCAGAAGACTGTGGCTATGGCAAGCTAAACTTGTGTTTTCTGTGGTCTATTGAACGACATTACCACCAATCTTTTTTTTTTAATAATAAATGTAGAATGCACCTTACAAACCGCACTTGGTACAGCGTTTAAGGACCTCAAAAGCCTGAAGTGATGGGAAAACATAGAAAAGGTCTCGAATAAAAGGATAAGGAGAATACAATCGGAGGAGGTGGTTTTTTTAAGTGAGCTAACAGAACTGGTATGGTTTCTAAGAAGGGATTAAAATGTAGCAATGACTCAAAATTTTATGTACGTTACCAAAATGGAGTAACTTTGTATCCAAACTAAATCAATACTATTAATTACAAATAGCTTTATCTGCATGATCAGTGCATTAGTTTTCTCTCTGCTTACATGCCGGTTTCCTCCCATAGTCAAAAAACATTCTGCCTTAGGTTGATTGCCAAGTCTAAATTTCCCATAGGAGTGAATGTGAGTGTGTGTGGTTGTTTGTCTATGTGTGACTTTGTGATTGACTGGCAACCTGTTCAGGCTGTACCCCTGCTTCTTGCCCTAAGTAAGCTGTGATAGGCTCAAGCAAATGTAGTTAAAATATATTGATCATTATACAATTTTTTTTTTACATCAACCATAGATTTGGTTGGTTGTATAATTCCAGAGAATTTCTGTTTACATGTGCTTAAGACAAGCCAGGGCAGAAACGGCGAGTATAGATGGGTTTGACACATACCTACCCCAAAATGGTGTCCTGACATGTTTTTTGTGACGCAAGTTTGGAGATGATACTCAGGACTAAACCAATCACATGAACCAGGAAATATGTGTGATCCATATACAGCACACACACACACACACACACACACACACACACACACACACACACTAATTACATGCCATAAGCACTATTTACAAATCATTAAACAGTCTGAGCTATAAACAGCTGATAAATAGTTTCTCTGTCTGCCACCTGATACAGAGCACAAACACACAAAACTAACCACTGTCCTGATTAAACTGTGGATTAAAACCTTCAAACATATTGTGTGAGCCATGTATAAAAAGCAAAACATTAATAGCCTACTGCAGGATACTGCACTACTGCACCCAACAAGTCAGAAGAGACCCTACAGACAGGAAACCACCACACCAGATCAAAAATAATTACATATCCACACGTGACTCTAAGAAAGAGTGTTAAAAGAAGAACAATCGAAGAAATAACCTACCACCAAAACAATAAGGTCTAAAATAATCCTTTCTAGTATGTCATCTTCAGAAGAAGTTAAAAAGACATTGGTGTCCTTTAGGAAGACGCTGATGGAAGTGTAAGAGAAGTACACTTTTACTAGCCCCACCTCTCTTTCCAAACGATCATTCCCTCCTTCTTTGCTCTGCCCTTCCCTTAAATTAACATGCCCTCTCTCTGTCAGTTTCTCTCTCTCTCTCTCCCTCTCTTACTGATGTCATTAGTAATGTAAAGTGTTAAAAACATCTTTAATTTTGTGTGCCTATCAATAATCTTGCACTCTATCAATGAAAATATATATTTCTCTTTCTCCTGAAGCTCATGCCTTCCAGTTATCTGATCAGCCTATCAGCAGATGGGACGTCACCCTGCACGTGTTTCCTGTTAGATGTGGTTACTGTTTTTCCCTAGTGTTTCTCCACTTCACCACCTCACTCCCAGACTCATCACAGGGAATCACACAGTGTGGTTGACACTCAGGGAATCAACCACAAAACTCAGGATTAAGCTGGATCTCTGACGTCAGTTTGCTATAATGACACACACTTACAAGTTTAACCTCTTAAACACGAGTGAATCAGTTGAGGAAATGTGTGTGTGTGTGTGTGTGTGTGTGTGTGTGTGTGTGAGTGAGTGAGTGAGAGAGAGAGAGAGAGTTAGTTCAGTCAGCTTCCTGTTAAAAAGGGCTAGATGTTTTCACCATTGTTAATCCTTTTGTACTAAAAATCACAGGATTGTATAACGTCACTTAAAAAAGGGGGAAAAAGAGAAGGACTACAACAGGAAGTTAAGCTTAGGGTCAAGACCCCATCTTTTACCATGTGTTCCTCCCATCCTTAGGAGAAGCCATACTTCCTGTGACTTTACAGGATGTGAGCACGGTATAGGCTTTACTAAATAAATTGCTAATTAGTTTGCAGATTCCCTCTTGTGTGTATATATATATATATATATATCTTCTTCTCCTTTCGGCTGCTCCCGTTAGGGGTCGCCACAGCGGATCATTCTTCTCCACCCTACCCTGTCCGC
>JAOTRA010068383.1:0-14616 GCA_026260255.1 Pseudolaguvia tuberculata | reverse complement strand
GGTAGGAGTGTCTGACTGGTTCAAGGTGAAGGTGGGATTGCATCAAGGATCGGCTCTGAGCCCTTTCTTGTTTGCAGAGGTAATGGACTGGTTGACAGATGAGGTCAGACAGGAGTCTCCTTGGACAATGATGTTGTGAGTAGGGAGCAGGTTGCGAAGAATCTGGAAAGGTGGAGGTATGCGCTGGAGAGAAAGGGAATGAAAGTCAGCAGGAGTGAGACTGAGTACATGTGTGTGAATGAGTGGGAAGGCAATGGAGTGGTGAGGTTGCAGGGAGATGTGGTAGTGAAAGTGAAAGAGTTTAAGTACTTGGGGGCAACAGTGCAAAGTAATAGAGAGTGCGTTAGAGAAGTGAAGAAAAGAGTTCAGGCAGGGTGGAGCGAATGGAGAAGAGTGGCAGGAGTTATTTGTGATAGACGAGTTTTGGCAAGAGTGAAAGGGAAAGTTTATAGGACCGTAGTGAGGCCAGCAATGTTAGAGACAGTGGCGTTGTCAAAAAGACAGGAGGCGGAGCTGTAGGTGGCAGAGATGAAGATGCTGAGATTTTCATTGGGAGTGACAAGGATGGACAGGATTAGAAATGAGTTTATTAGAGAGACGGCCCATGTAGGATGTTTTGGAGACAAGGTGAAGGAGGCTAGGATGGTTTGGACATGTGCAGAGGAGGGACATGCAGTATATTGGTAGGAGAATGCTGAGGATGGAGGTCCCGGGTAGGAGGAACAGAGGAAGACCAAAGAGGTTTATGGATGTGGTGAGGGAAGATATGCAGGTAGTTAAGGTGAAAGAGGTAGCTGTAGCGGACAGGGTAGTGTGGAGAAGAGTGATCTGCTGTGGCGACCCCTGATGGGAGCAGTCGAAAGGAGAAGCAGATTTTTGCAGTTTAAAAAAACAATCTTTGCAGTTATCATAAGTGGCACAAGACGTTTCTTTATCCTTTGTTCCTGAGCTTGTTCATTCAGTTTTGAGAAGAATTTTGAAATTAAGGCAACAGTTGCAAATTCAGCACAAACCTAAAACACAAAGAGAAAAACACCACAACTTTATTCATTCATTTATTCATCTTTTTGAGTCACTGGGGTCTGCTGGAGCCTTTCCCATCGCACATGGGCGAGAGGCGTGGGTACACCCTGGACAGGTCGCCAGTCCAGCCACAATTTTATTGCATTGCCTATGTGTTCTAACTTGCTTATATAGTGAAATTATTTTCTTTTACTTATTGCCATTTACATTCATTATTTTTCTTACCCGCTTATTCAGTGATTCGGTGTCATGGGGGTATGCTGGTGCATTTCCCAGCGCACATAGGGCGAGAGGCGGTGGTTCACCCTGGACAGGTCGCCAGGCCAACTCAAGGCCAACTCAACAACCTACATTCACTCCTATGGACAATTTAGAATCACCAATTTGTGATGAGCGTCTCCGCGCAGCTGAGTCTCGTCGTGCACTAATTGCACACGCTTTATAAGCCGGCAGCATTTCTCCTAGGGTTGTTGGATCATTACCCTTTTCTGGTTGCCCTTTTGTCGATGCCCTTTTTCCCAGATTCTCGTCTGATCTTGTAAGTTTTTGGTCTAGTCTGTCAAGTAAGTTTTTGATCTTGTCTAGTCAAGCCTGTTCTTGGAAATTTAAATCTCGATCTTGTGTGGTGGGGTTTTTTTTTTCTTGACTTATTATCATTAATAAAATGAATTTATTTAAACCGCCAATCATGTGTGTCGGTGCGCTCCTTATTCCTGATCCAACTCCCCTCCCCTGCATGATAGAATGATCCAACTATATTCGCACTCAGCGGATTGGCGGCAGCCCCCCCCCCACTTACTTTTCCTAAGAAGTACAATAGCAGCCACACGCTATACAAGAAGTACAATAGCAGCTATAATTTTTAAAATCACAGCCACACGCTTACGCCATGCTCAGGAGCAAGTGTGGGCTGGTATATTTGTGTTTAAAGGGGAGGGCACTGGACTGGGTAGCTCAAGCCTGGGATTCTGACCAGCATCTCAGGGAGGACCTTCTCTACCTCTTCCTCTATCTCCTTACCACATGTGACTCCCTCACCCCAGCGGAGGCCGCTGTCTTTCTGGCCCAACCTGAGATGTGCCTGGTAGGGTCAGTTTCGGTCACGGAGCGTCTGCCTGGTACGGAGGTGGTTGAGGAGCGTCGGCCTGGTCCGGAGGTGGTCGAGGAGAGTTGTTCTGCTCTTGAGGAGGCATGGGGGGCCTCGTTCTGCTGCTGAGGAGACCTGGGGGCCTCGCCCTGATCCTGTCACTGAGGCTAGGAAGCCTCGCCCTGATCCTGTCACGGAGGCTAGATAGCCTTGCCATGATCCTACCCTTTCTGGGTACTGGATCGTTCATGGACCTGGACCCCCAATGTCCTGTTTATCAGTACTTTTTTTTCTTCTAATCAGTGTTTTATGTTGAGATTAAATTACTAGTTCTATTTATAGCCTCAGCCCTCAGGTTTTGTTTTTTTGTTCTGCTATTGTCTTGTCTTGTCTCGCTTCCCAGCTGCTCTTCTTCTCGTACTGCTCCTCTCCTGTCCGGTTCTCATCTTGTGTTCTGTCTCGTTTCTTGCCCCGTCGTCTGGATCCGGGTCAACTTGTTTTCTGGTCTCGTTCCCTTGGGTTCTGGTTCTGGTTTCTGTTCTCTCTTGATTCCTCATTTTCCGTTCTCTGGTTGTAGAGTTCTTGTCCCCTTTGCGTCCCTCTCCTCTCTCTAGTTCTTATCCTTGTCCCTTTTTCGTCCCTCTCTTTGCTCAAGATCTCGTCCCGTAGTGTCCTCGTATGCTGGTTCTCGTCCCCCTAATGTCTTCGTGCTCTGGTCGTCGTGTTGTGGTTCTTGCCCACTTTTTGTCCCACTCCTCTCTCTAGATCTCATTCCCCTAGTGTTCTCGTTCTCGTCCCTTTTTCATCCCTCTCCTCACTCAAGATCTTGTCCCCCTTTCTCATTCTGGTTCTCGTTCCCTCTCTTGGCCCCTGTCCTCCTCACTTTGGTCCGTGTTTTCTCTCTTGTCCTTTTCTTTGTTCTGGTTCTCACTCTTGTTCTCGTTCCCTTTCCTTGTTGTAGTTATCGTTCCGGTTCCGGTTCCCTCTCGTCCCTTTCCTTGTTATAGTTCTTGTTTTCTGGTCTTGTGTTCTGGTTCTCATCTTCTCGTCTTGTTTCCCTTGTCCTGTCCTCTCTTGTTCTGTCCCTCTCTTGTCCCTGTCCTCCTCGCTCTGGTCCTTGTTACCTCTCTCATCCCTTCCTTCGTATTGCTTCTCACTCTTGCTCTCATCCTTTTTCCTCGCTCTGGTTCTTGTTCTCATCTCGTGCCCTTTCCTTGCTCTGGTTCTCGTCTCGTCCCCTTTCCACGTTCTGGTTCTCGTCCCAGTCCTTGTTCTGGTCCCCATTCTGGTACTTGTTCCTGTCCTCCCTTTAATCGTCGGTCCTCTCTTTTTCGCCCTCGTTCTTGCGTCTCATCCCTCTCCTCTTCCTTCCTTGCTCTGGTACTCATTCCCTTTCTCATCTCAGTCCTGGTCCTCATTCCCTCTCTCGTCCCCTTTTCTCGGTCTGGTTCTCATTCTCCTCTTGTTCCCTCAATCGCTCTGGTTCTCATCTCATTCCCCTTTCCTCATTCTGGCGCTCGTTCCTGTTCTCATTTCCGATCTTGTCCCCTTTCCTCATTATGGTTCTCGTCCTCATCCCCTTTCTCGTTCCCTTTTCTTGTTCTTGTCCCCATTCTGGTACTTGTTCCTGTCTTCCCTTCTCTCATCTGTCCTTTCTTTTTCGTCTTTGATCTCGCGTCTCATCCCTGTCCTCTTCCTTCCTCGCTCTGGTACTCATCCCCTTTCTCGTCTCAGTCCTGGTCCTCGTTCCCTCTCTCGTCCCTGCCCTCATTCCCTCTCACCCTTTTTCCTCATTCTGGTTCTCATCCCTGTCCTCGTCCTCTCTCTCATCCCTTTCCTCACTCTGGTTCTCGAGCTCCTCTTGTTCCCTCACTTGCTTAGGCTCTCATCTCCACCCCCCTTTCCTTATTCTGGTTCTCGTTCCTGTCCTCATTCCTGATCTCGTCCCCTTTCCTCATTATGGATCTCGTTCCTCTCCTCATTCCCTCTCTCGTCCCCTTTCCTTGTTCTCATTCCTGTTTTCATTCCCTCTCTCGCCCTGTTTCTCATCTAGTTCTCGTCTCGTCCCTTCTCTTGCTCTGGTTCTCGTCTCGTCCCTGCTCTTGCTCCGGTGCTGGTTCTCGTCCCGTCATCTCGTTCTGGTCCTAGTCTCTGGCCCTTTCTCTCTCTGGTACTCGTTCTGGTTCTAGTCTCCCCGCTCTCTTTTCTGGAGGCTCCCCCTAGGAGAATGCCAGGAGGCGTTCATAGAGGGGAGGGTACTGTCACACCCTCCTCTGTGATGAGCGTCTGGCGCGCTGCTGAGTCTCGTCATGCGCCAATTCCGCATGCTTTATAAGCCGGCAGCATTTCTCCTAGGGTTGTTGGATCATTGCCCTTTTCTGGTTGCCCTTTTCTCGATGCCCTTTTGCCTATGCCCTTTTCCCCTGATTCTCGTCTGATCATGTAAAATTTTGGTCTCAACTCGTCTCGTCTTGTCTCAGCTAGTCTGTCAAGTAAGTTTTTGATCTCGTTTAGTCAAGCCTGTTCTTGGAAACTTAAATCTCGATCTTGTGTGTTTTTTTTTAAATTATTTTATTTTCTTATTATCATTAATAAAATGAATTTATTTAAACCACCAATCCTGCGTGTGGGTGTGCTCCTTATCCCCTATCCAACTCCCCTCCCCTCGCATGACAAGTTTTGTTCGCTTTACCAGAACAGTTCATGTTGAATTAATGCTATTTTAGCTATTTTTCATTTCAACATGATTGTGACTAAAACTGTCACTCAAGTTTTCACTTTAAATGTACATGTTTCAATCACTTGGCTCAGTCAAACTGTTGTGACTGAATAAAAAAAATTATATATAATAATTTACATAATATTTATTCTTCATTTGAATTGTTTATGAATTTATAGTTTTATTATAATTATAGAAGTGTAATTAAATGGTAATTGGACATTCTCAAACAAAAGAAAGAGGAAATTAGTTGTGACGCAATTTGCATATCCGGGCGGCTACATTCATAAACCGCGTTAATTTCTGAAATGGATCACCACGCTATTAACTGGAATATAAACTTAAATTGAACAGGTATGTGTTTATACATTTCCATCACTGTTATTAGACACAATATTATTAAAACTGTTTTATTATATTGGTTGAAAGTTATGTATTTATAGCAGATTGCACGATTTTAAGGCTTCATAATCGCATCATCAACTGAATTCACTGGCAAACAAACAGGTAACTTTTTTGTCCATTTGCATCAGTTTAATTAGAAACAATTTTTTAAAAATGATTTTATTCTGTCATTTAATACGGATGATTTTTTGACAGAATCCACGATTTTATTCCTGAAAGAGATCTAAGGCGTCTTTAACTGAATTAAACTGCAAAGTTTAATCAAGATTGAACCCCCTGTGCTACTAACTATCTTTACACTCTGTTCATTTTCATGGAAATCAAAGATATTATAAAAAATGTTGTGTGTGGTTGATGGTTCAGCGCGTTTTGAAAGCAATGATTATTGGTTACAGAGCTGCGCAGTGGCGTAGTAGATAGCACGGCAACAAGAAGGTCTTGGGTTCGATTCCCGGGTCGAGGATCTTTCTGTGCGGAGTTTGCATGTTTTCCCCACGCTTGCTTGGGTTTCTTCCGGCTTTCTCCGATTGTCCAAAAACATGTACATTAGGTTGATTTGTGAGTCAAAGTTGTTCATAGGAGTGAATGTGTGTGTGGTTGGTTTTTTGTGTTGCCCTGGCAACCCAGTCCAGGGTGTACCCCTGCCTTTCGTTCTATGTACTCTGGGATAGGCACCAGCAGACCCCCGTGACCCAGAATTAGTGATTAAGCGGGTAAGAAGATGAATGGATGAATTATTGGTTTCTGAATATCAATAAAGTAGCAGAACGGTGGTGCAGTGGATAGCATGGTCGGCTTACAACAAGACAGTCCCGGGTTCGATTCCAGGGTGTGTGGAGTTTGCATGTTCTCCCCTCACTTGTGTAGGTTTCCTCCAGGTACTTCAGTTTCCTCCCACAGTCCAAGAACATGCAGAATAGGTCGATTATGTCACGCCCTCCTCTGTGATGAGTGTCTCCAGCGCGCTGAGTCTCGTTGTGCGCTAATTGCTCATGCTTTATAAACTGGCAGCATTTCTTTTAGGGTTGTTGGATCATTGCCCTTTTCTGGTTGCCCTTTTCTCGATGCCCTTTTCCCGATGCCCTTTTTCCCTGATTCTCGTCTGATCATGTAAAATTTTGGTCTCAACTCGTCTCGTATAGTCTGTCAAGTCAAGTAAGTTTTTGATCTCGTCTAGTCAAGCCTGTTCTTGGAAATTTAAATCTCGATCTTGTGTGTGTGTTTCTTTTTCTGGACTTATCATTAATAAAATGAATTTATTTAAACCGGCAATCCTGCGTGCTCCTTATCCCCATTCCAACTCTCCTCCCCCTTGCATGACAGAACTGAAATTAGTTTTTTGAGCACAGCACCACCATCTGCTACCACTGGACTCCTGAGCAAGACCCATTATTAGATTAAAGTGAGTCCGGGAGGCGTCCGTGACAGATACCCGAACCACCTCAGCTGGCTTCTCTCGATGTGAAGGAGCAGTAGCTCTACTCTGAGCTCCTCCTGAATGAGCATCTCACCCGATCTCTAAGGGAGCACCCAGCCAAACTGCGGAGGAAACTTATTTCAGCCGCCTGTATCCAGGATCTCATCCTTTCAGTCATGACCCAAATCTCATGGCCATAGGTGAGAGTAGGATCGTAGATTGACTGGTAAATCGAGAGCTTTGCGTTGCAGCTTAGCTCTTTCTTCACCACGACTGATTGGTACTTCGACCACATTACTGCAGAATATGCACCAATCCTCCTGTCAATCCCTCGCTCCGTTCTTCCCTCACTCGTAAACAAAATCCCGAGATACTTAAACTCCTCCACTTGAGGCAAGCTTAAACCATCAACCAGAAGGGGGCAAGCCATCCTTTTCCGACTGAGAACCATGGTCTCTGATTTGGACATGCTAATTCTCATCCCGGCTGCTTCACACTAGGCAGCAAACCACCCCAGTGCACGCTGAAGATCCTGGCTTGATGTTGCCAACAGGACAACATCATCTGCAAAAAGCAGAGATGAAATCCTGTGGAACCCAAACCTGACTCCCTCCTGACCCTGGCTGCGGCTAGAAATCCTGACCATAAAGATAATGAACAGGACCGGTGATAAAGGGCAGCCCTGACGGAGACCAACACGCACTGGGAACAAGTCTGACTTATTGCTGGCAATGCCAACCAAGCTTCTACTCTGGTGATACAGGGACCAGATAGAACTTAACAAAGAGCCCTGGACCCCATACTCCCATAGAACACTACGAGGGACAAAAACCTTTTCCAGATCCAAAAATACATGTGGACCGGTTGGACAAACTCCCATTCAGCACCCTGAAGAGGGTATAAAGCTGGTCCAGTGTTCTACGACCAGGACAAAAACCACATTGTTCCTCCTGAATCTGAGGTTTGACTATCGGGCGAATTCTCCACTCCAGTACCCTGGCATAGACTTTCCCAGGGAGGCTGAAGAGTGTGATCCCCTGTAGTTGAAACACATCCTCCAGTCTCCTTTCTTAAAAAGAGGGACCACCACCCCGTTCTGCCAGTCCAGCGGCAATGCTGCAGAGGCATGTCAGCTAAGACAGCCCCACAACATTCAGAGACTTGAGGTACTCTGGGCGGAAGACGTGGTGGTGATGATGTTATTGGGGAAATCCTCAAAATATTCGTTCCACCACCCAACAATGTCCCCAGTTGAAGTCAGCAGATCGCCACCACTGTAAAAAGTGTTGGCAGAGCACTGCTTTCCCCTCCTAAGTCGTCAGACAGTCGTCAGAATCTTTTGGAGGCCAATCGATAATCATGTCCTCACTAAACTCCTCACAGACCCAAGTTTTTGCCTCTGCAACCACTCGTGCCGCAGTCTGTTTGGCAACCTTCAGCTGTTTCAGGGGTAACACAAGCTAACCAGTCTCGATAGAAGTCCTTTTTCAGCCTGACGGCATCCCTTACTTCCGGCTTCCACCACTGGGTTCGGGAATTGCCGCTTCTACAGGCACCAGAGACCTTAAGACCACAGCTCAGTGCAGCTGCATCAATAATGGAGGTGGAGAACAAGGTCAATATTTCTAGCCTCCCTCGGTATCCAGTTGTAGCTCTGCCAGAGGTAAGAGTTGAAGTTTCTTCTAACAAGGGACGTTCCCAGCAGACTCACAATATGTTTGGGCCTGCCAAGCCTGTCCAGATTCCTCTCCCACCATCGGATCCAACTCACCACCAGATGTTTATAAGTTGACATATTCCGCCCCTCTGTTTACCCTAGTGTCCCAAACATTCGGCCGAAGATCAGATGATACAACTACAAAGTCGATCATTGACCTCCAACCTAGGGTGTCCTGGTGCCATGTTTACTGATGGACATCCTTATGCTCAAACAAGGTGTTTGTTATGGACAAACTGTGACAAGCAGAGAAGTCCAACAACAGAACATCACTCGAGTTCAGATCGGGGGGGCTGTTCCTCCCAATCACCCCCCTCCAGGTATAATTGTCATTGCCCACGTGAGCGTTGAAGTCTCCCAGTAGAACGACAGTCCCCAGTCCGAGTACTTTCCAGCACTCCTTATAGAGACCTCAAAAATGCCAGGTATTCTGCACTGCCATTTGGCCTGTAGGCACAAACAACAGTGAGAAACCTATCCCCAACCCGAAGCGCAGGGAAGCAACCCTCTCATTCACTGGGGTGAACTCCAACACATGCCGGCTAAGGGGGGCTATGAGCACACCCACACCAGTCCGCCGCCTCTCACCACGGGCAACTCCAGAGTAGTGGAGTGTCCAGTCTTTCTCAAGAATTTGGGTTCCAGAGCCCAAACTGTGCATGGAAGCAAGCCTAACTATATCCAGTTGATACATTTCTACCTTAAAAATCCTTTAATAAATATGGTGAACAAACTCCAATTTACTATAGAGTAGCAAAATGATGTTTAACAATGCAAATACAAGTCTATAAATGTCTCTGAAAAATCTTTTTAAATGTCTCTATTTTTTTGTCTCAAGCAATCAGTTATAATGAATAGTGAGCCATTGTCCTTACAAGTGCCCCAGCCCATGTGCATGCTGTACTGATTTAGAGCCACACTATTCATTCATCTTCGAAACCTCTTATTCTCTAATTCAGTGTCACAGGGGTCTGCTAGAGCCTATCCCAGCGCACATTGGGTAAAAGGCAGGTGCAACACATAGACAGACAACCACGCACACACACACAAACACACTCCTGTGGGCAATTTAGAATTACTAATCAACCCAATGTACATGTTTTTGGACTGTAGGAGGAAACTGGAGTGTAAGCCACAGAAAGAACGTACAGAAAGAACACGACCGTGCTAATCACTATGCTGCCGCACCGCCCTAAGCCACGTTGTGAAACACAATATAGTATGTTGTAAAATTGTGTATTTAAAATTTTTAGATTTAGTCTGCTTTATCATTTTCAATCTATAGATTCATGGTTACTTAGATATTTTTAAGAAACAATCACAGTAAGTTATTCTAGTCTGCCAGTGAATCTCTTGTGGGATGGAGATAAGATTAAGGTTGTATGAAATGCAATATAAAAATAGAAAAGCTTCAGTAACCTCTACTCAACTAATAAAACTAGATTTAGGAATGCACATACACCCTAAACTCTCTTAGATGTTTTTCAAATAGGGAAAAATAATTTTAGTCTGAAATTATGGATGGCAGCACTCAGAACGTCCCAGGTTCGATTCCCATTCCTCGCACTGTCCAAAAACATGTAAATTAGGTTAATTGGTGAGTCAAAATTGCCCATAGGAGTGAATATGTTTGTGTTTATGGTTGTTCGTCTATGTGTGCCTGCGATGGACTGGCGATCTGTCCAGGGTGTACCCCTGCCTCTCACCCTATGTGTACTGGAATAGGCACCAGCAGACCCTGAATTTGGGGGGTCAGAACTTCAGAACTTTTTCTGTAAACTATATGATGTAGAATGTAAAAATAAGATGTACAATTTAATACAAGACAAACTGAAATCATTTGTGTGTGGAGAACTAAAAAAACCTAAATTAATATGGTTGCATAAGTTTGCAAACCCATATAACTCATATTTGTGTTCAAATTAGGCAAACACATTCAATCAATAATTTTTAAATAGGAGTCAGTACACACCAGTCATCATTTAAAGCACCTTTGATTATTTGAATATAGATTAGATGATTATAGTTTAGCTGTTCTAATATGCTGGCCCTGGCATTTTTTAGTTACAGCTTACACCAAAAGCCATGGTCCACAGAGAGCTTCCAAAGCATCATTGTTAGAAAGTATGTTAGTAGAATGGTACAAAAGAATTTCCAGTTCCAGGCAAATTTTGTTGAAATGTCACCGTATCGTGATGAAAATGACAACAATAATTTTCTGTTGACATGCATCGACCTGTTCGGTAAATACGCATGGACGCGTGTGTTAAAAAACAAGAGCGGAGTGGAAGTGGCTAAGGTGTTTGAATCCATATTGAAAGAGGGGAGAGTACCGCAGAAACTACATACAGATAAAAGGAGAGAATTTTTTAACAAGCATTTCCAAAAGCTAATAAAAAAGTACAACATTGTGCATTTTGCAGCAGACACCGAGCTTAAAGCTAGTATTATAGAACGATTTCACCGCACCTATAAATCTAAAATGTTTAGGTATTTAACGGCTACAAACTCTAAACGGTACGTAGACATACTTCAAGACCTCACTGATGGATACAACGCTAGTTATCACAGGAGTATCAAAATGAGACCGATAGACGTTTGTACAGAAAACAAGCCTGTAGTGTTACATAAACTATACAGATCTATGGTTTCACACAGCATCAGCCCTATATTTAAGTATAAGATCGGCGACACAGTTAGACTCTCTAAAGTTAGGGGACCTTTGCAAACGGATATGAGAAAAACTACACAGAAGAATTTTTCACAATAAGAACGTGTATCCCGCGAGATCCTCCTGTCTATAGACTCTGCGATTATGACGGTGATGTTATCGACAGTGTTTTATATGAACAGGAATTACAAAAAATATCAGTGGGTAAGAATAAAAGATTTAAAATAGAAAAAATTGTGGACCGAAGACGTGAGGGTCGCTGGCAAGACCTGTAAATCTAAAAGGAGAATGGGAGGTCGCGTTGATTGAATTTGAATATCCAAAATCATGGTAAACGTTTCCAGAGTAAGACGTCGCATATATCATCACGAAGGATTAAAAACACCCCGGAAGCTGATGAGGAACATCACGCCGTTCAAGACGGGGATAAGATTAACATCGAGCACGGAACTCAGCGTATATCAAACCTATGTAACACACTGAAGACCGGTTATTATGAGGATGTCTTATTTATGATTAGAGAAATAAACATGACTTTACCCTCCAGGATAAGGCTTGCATATGATCATGAGTCTTTCTAAAGGCCCGATCAAAGGAGTTAGTGACGTTTTACGGAAAGCTAGCCGTTATATTAGGGTTACCCCCCGGTGTTGCTATAGAATCTCAACGTCAGAATGATGAAGACTCTGAAGGCGTAGTCGCAGATGTGACGTACGCACCGCACCAAGCCGACATAAATGCGGGTTTTTACAGCCTGTATATATACAGGGATATCATAGAATATCAATCAGTCGGTGTTGCGCATGCTCCACTGTTGAGGTGTGTACATATAGATGCGGAGAATAATAAGATCGTTAGGGTTAGATACAACAAGGCACACTACGTACCTGTCAATAGAACAACCATTACGAATATAACCATAGAAGTAAAAGACGATCAGAATCAAAACGTACGTTTTACATACAGGAAGGTCAGCACAAAGTTACACTTCAGACCTGTGAAACAAGGTGTTTTTAAAATAAGGCTATATTCCAGCACTTACAAAATGGATCCCAAAAATGGATACGTGGGCTATTATCAAAATCAGGCCGGTAACGGACTTCGGGGATATTCAGGCTCAAGTGTCATGTATTGCTCTGGTTTGGGTGGTTTATTTAGGGGTCTCTTTCGAATGGCTGTGCCATTAATTAAGCGAGGATTCAATATTGCACATCCTCATCTTAAATCAACTGCAAAAAACATACTAAGCGATGTTAGCAATACGCTAACTCACTCTTTCAGCAACAAAAACACCCAAGACGGGTCCGGACTAATGGTGATGCCACGCAAGAAAATGGTCAAACACAAAAGAAAAGAAAATGTTCTCCTAAGAAGGCCCCAGTCATGAAACGGAGGCGTTTGGAGACAGCAAAACGTGTTAAAACAGCAAAGAGATCTGTCAAGACAATTTTCTAGATCATGGCTTTTCTACATAACATGTCGGAAGAATGTATCAAATCTGAGCTCGATCTGTTCACAGTGCCTCTGACACAAACTTCTGTCGAAAAAAATGCCTACATAGAGGTACCCCCATTGTCTGCGATTTCAGACACTGCGCCTTTGGAGTTTTTTGTTGCAGGGACTGGTGAGGATGACATTGACTTAAACATTCATTCATTCATTCATCTTCTTGCCCGCTTATTCCCGAATCTGGGGTCACGGGGGTCTGCTGCGCCTATCCCAGCACACATAGGAGTGTCTTCTTAATTATGATAAACATACCTTGGAAACACTTTTCTCTGCCGGCTTGTTCTATAAAGACACGGCCGGACATATGGACGTAGCAGACCCTACCGGACGAAATCACGGTCTGACAAAGAGCGGCCTTTACCAACGCCAGTAATGTTGTCAAGCTACTCGCACCCATCCACAGCGATATCTTCGTTCAAGAAAAACTAATGCTTAACGGTGTGGACATTAAAATTCATATGACTAGAGTCAAAGACAAATTCTGTCTGATGAGGAGCGATGCCGTTGACAAAACATCTTGTCCTCGCTATTTGTGAAAAAAGTGAACGTCGCACCGGCTGTGAGGTTGGGGCATGCGGAGGCGTTGCTCACCGCCACCGCCAAATACCCGATTGATCGTGTGTGCATCAAAAACTTTTTAATACCTCCCGGGTCAAGAGTCTGCAATCAAGAAAACCTATTCTTAGGGACTTTACCAAAATCTATTGTTTTAGCAATGGTCGATAATAATGCCTTTACTGGGCCGTATAATAGAAACCCGTTTGCGTTTAAAAATTATGATTTAGAATTTTTATCTATTTATTTGGACGGACAATTCCCTGCAAAGCCGTTGCAACCTGATTATGGGAATGGTTCTGCCGTGCATGAATTCTATCAGTTAGCATTGGCTTCTGGAAATCATCTTAATAACCAAGTCTTGTCTATTGACAGAGAGGACTTTTTGCAGGGTTACACACTCTACGCATTCAACCTTACACCGGACGAAGGGTGCGGACAGCACGTGTCGCTTATCAAATCAGGGAATTTTAGACTTGAAACGCGCTTCAGGCAACCTTTACCACATACCAAAAACCTTATTGTTTATTCTATTTTTGACTCCATCATCGAAGTGTCTTACCGTCGACAGATCCTGGTGGATTACTATTAATAACATAATGAACACCGTGCAGCTTATGTACTCCCTTGTGACAATTTACCGCAAGATCCTTTAGGAAAACTACCGTCATCTGTAATTTTTAACACCGATTTTTCATATCAGCCTGGACAACACTGGCTTGCCATTTACATAAATGAAGAAGGTGTCGGTCGTTTCTTTGATAGTTTTGGAAATAAGCCGCACGACATATGTTCTCCATCTGTAATTAACGATTTTCTAAAACTAAATTGTAGAACCGTCCAATATTCTGCCGTACAAGTCCAAGATTTTTCATCAGACTTATGCGGGCAGCATTGTGTGTTCTCTCTACCACATGGGAAAGCGGCATGATTATGATTATGTAATGAAGTTATATAATGATTTTATTAAAAATTACAAATTTGTGTCTGCTTTTGTAAAAAATCTAAAACAATCGCGATGTAATAAAAATGATTTTAAGTGTGTTCAATGTGTGCAGACTGGTAAAATGTTTGTGTGATGTTTAATATGTCTGAAAAATAAAAGAATGAAAGAATTTAGAACTGCTTTATTTATTAATAATTATCATACACACACACACACACACACACACCAATGCATACAACAATATAGACAACGTTGACAATAGCCGGTAAAATAAAAACAAGACTGTATAAAAAATATAAATATTAGGATATTAAAAACTCAACCCCATGCTATGATCAAGAGTGGGTGATTTGAATATTCAGTCTTCAGGGTAATTAGATTGCTGTGAGGACTATGCCTTCGGAGGACCGCCTGCAGAGGGAGCCCTCGCCCGAGTTCTAGGAATCTACTTCCTGGTTGAGTTAAGTGGGCTTGGGCTGCCTTTATAAGAAGGTGGCCTCCTAAGGTTAATTGCGAAGTATTGTTGCCATAGGCCTTGCTAAGCATACTATTTCTGAACTTTGTGGA
>JAOTRA010068376.1:0-14617 GCA_026260255.1 Pseudolaguvia tuberculata | reverse complement strand
TACTGCAGTATATTTTCCAGTATGGACAGAATTGTGATTATTGTGTCAATTATATTTAGTAAAGGGTAGTGATATCAGTGCAATACTTTTACCAGCATATTATGTGCAAATCAATTCCATGTCTGCTCCAGATGGTCCTGATTAAGGGCCAAACCATGAATAATTCACTCAGAAGGGGGCACTGATTTTAAGTCAGCTGAGTCTTCTTTGTTAACAAGAAATCAATAATGAGATGACTACTGGGTTTTGACGCTGAGTGGAGTGGAATAAAGTTTCTGAGGTGGAAGATACACACTGGTCAATCCAAAAGCACACCAAAATTTTTAATAAGATGCACAGTGATCTTTTAGTATTATTTATTCATATGCAGGTTTCCTCCAGGTACTCCGGTTTTTCCTCCCATAATCCATTAGGTTGACTGAGTCTAAATTGCCTGTAGAAGTGAATTGTTTGTCTATGTGTAGCCCTGCGGTGGACTGGTGACCAGTCAAGGGTGTACCCCTGCCTCTTGTCCTATGTCCGCTGGGATAGGTTCCGGTAAACCCCTGTGACTGTGGTAAGTGTCAATGATTGAATGAATGAATGAATGAATGAATGAATGAATGAATTGTACAGCATTCACGCCTGCACCCTGTAGATACATAGCAACATTCCAGTTAAGTTAGATCTTTCTAATTTTTTAAAAATCTTTAGTTTTCAGGCGATCAAAAATCTGCAGAATTAAAACATTGTGTAAAATATTTTTATTGCTCTAAAACACAAACAATTTCTGGTTCAGTATAACAGAAACACTAATATTAAAGCATTCATGAATGAATGAATGAATGAATGAATAATATTAAAGCATTCTTGTCTCATTAGACTATTTATACACACTGGGTCATGGGGCATGTCTTTAATGTTGCTTTATGTCCGACTGTTTTCAATAAAGGCCACTATTCTTTCCTACTTAGTTCTGCCTTAGGGTGTGTTTACTTCTGTCTCCCCTGCTTTCACACACAACCAGATGCTCTGGCAAATTTTTTTGTTTTACAAAATACCATTAAAAATTATTTCAGCTTATTTAGTGTCTCAATTGTCATCAGAAACTGGAGACCTAAACATTTTGTATATTATATTAGGCCAAAACCAAATTGATGCTATATCCATGTTACGTCACGTCACATCATGTCACATCATATATCATATATCATATCCATGACAGTTCTTAGATTACGAGCTGTCTGTCCAAACCTGTCCCCATTTCAGCCATGTCTTTCACTTTCTCTATGTCTCATCCCTGGTCAAGGCTTTTGGCAGCTCAGACTGCAAAAGGTCTCCCTCTCAGTGGGGGGATGTGGACACCCGCTGTGCTTCCTCTAACATTCCACGAATAGCTTAGCTGTTCAGAGGCTCCTGTTGCATATTACTTATGATAAAGAATACACAACCCTGGGCGATATAATAAAAGCATGTGTTCTTCAGTCTGTGGATATCTTTCTTTACAATTGTGTAAGATCATAAAAACCCCCGATTAGCATATTACGCAAGATGAACTCAGCCAATAGTGATTCTTTAAAGACAGGCTGGGTTAGAATAGTCACATTAAACAATACTCGCTGAAAGCATGTCAGTAATGTTAGAGGCCTACAGTCATCACTATGGTTGACAGAAACATCATACAAAGCCTCACAGAGTACGGTAAAATCCTCAAATTGGAATCTCTCTAATTCTCTTTGAAAGACATCACTGCCTTGGAATGAGCAGAATTATTTTAGACTCATAAAACTGGCCCTGATTTGAACATTTTGTCATCATATGTTATCATAAGCCTGACGATACTTTTAAAGACAGAAGACAAAGATATTGATATGCCGTGATTACCTTTAAAATAATGAGTTCTCTCCAAATTGCCTTTTAGTCTGCAGTCATTCACTTGGTATGGTAAGTTTCCAATCACTGATTGTAGAATCAAAACTAAAGGTTCCTTTCTATCCAGGCGAATAATAAACACATTGCTTCGAGAGCAAATTTCCTTTCTAACATCTGTATACTACAGAACATCCATGTCTCAAATAAAGCTCTACATATAAAGTTCGACTGGTCTTTAAAAAAAGCCAATGAAACTCAGCCTAGCACAACACAAGCCTTTTCCTGGCTACTCCTTCTATTTCCATCTTTTCCTCCTCCTCCCTATGAGTGTGTATGTGAACCAGAGGCACACCTCAACACGCTTCATGTGCTGTTTCCTCCATATTTCCCCCCCCTTCTCCTCTACAATGCCTCACTTCTCTCTGCCTCTCTGATTTCTTGCCTTCTCTGGCTATGGGCTATGATGTCATAAGCAGAGGGGGGTTTGCTTTTGCGAGAGGGGAATGTGATCCTTGGACACTCATGCACAAAGACCCCAGTGTCAAAGACAGCCCTTTGCCGCTTTGCCCCACCTACACACAGACTTGTGCCACACATAAAAGACCCCAAAACATACATTAGGCTCCCAGACTGAGGCAACGCAGTGGTAACATCGCCTAAAAGAAGATTGCACTGGGTGGAAGTACTGGGTGGGGAAAAAAGTAACACCCAGTCTGCTTTTACACACCTAATGAGTCAGTCTGAGTGAACCCAGCCTAGATAATAAGCTTCACTTTCTAAACGTATTCTCCATCTGTGATCAAATAAGGAGTGACCAAAAAAAATTATTATAGAAATACAGACTTGCACCAGCACCGCACAGATCAACTCATACTCTCAGCTTCTAACGATGAATCTGAGGCTAAGGGTTTGTGATTTAGTTGATTGCTGTTATATCTAATTAGCAAGAGGTCTTAATTCAAAACCTGGCTATATAATTGTACATTACAGCCTAAGCACAGGTTAACCATAATTGGACAGAATATTTTGATAGAATATAAGAATATAAGATATTGTTGCTTATCTATTGATAAGACAAAGGAATAATTAACCCATTACACCGTTGCGGGTGACCAGCATCTACTTTTATAATAAATAATATACAGACAAACAACCACAAACACTGACAATTGATACACACAGGCAATTTAGAATCACCAATCACCAGAACATACATGTTTTTGTACAGTAGGAAGAAACCGGTCAATCCAGAGTAAACCCACACAAGCACATGAAGATTATGTTCCACACCGAAAGACTTCTGATAAGGATACACAATTGGGACCTATGGTTTTGATTTTGAACCACCCTACCTAGGTAAGACCTACCATTACTTTTGTGTTTGTGTGTTGGGGTGATTAAGTGGACCTCGTTGCTGTGCAAAAATAGCTCAATAGGGTTTTAGCCAAGGAAAAATGTCATCCGAGATTTTTATTGTGTTTTTGGCATAATGAATAGTTTTTTTTTGGTCTTTTTCAGATAACCACAGGAGATAATGGCATACTGATAAGAGAAAGCAAGGACATGGTATTGAGAACCGCATGTTGCTTAATCTGTCAAGGTTATTTACGACAAGTTATTTAAGTTATAAATAGGAAGTAATATAATCAGATATAAAAAGAGGTTTGTATAACCTTCACTCCTGAATTATATTATCCCTGTCATTTTAGTGGGCTTTTAAAATTTTTCATACTTCACAGTCTACTTGGGACATTTTATCTCTGTTCTACAAGATAATACTGTATTATATAATTCTAAAGAACTGTACAAAACTAGGGCGCAAATATTAACATTAGTTATGTGCCAAGTGAGTCATCAGAAGAAAGAAATAGAGCTCATAATATCAAAACGATGCTATTAAAACAAGCTTAAATTATCTTATCTTATCTTATCTTATACCTGTAATTGAATGTACTAAATTCCCTTTCTCACTGTGATGGTCTGGCGAAATGTCTAGGATGTACCTTTGCCTCTCACCCTATGTGAGCTGGGATAGGCACCAGCAGACCCCTGTGACCCCGAATTAGGGAATAAGCGGGTCGGAAGATGAATGAATGAAAGAATGAAATTCCTTTTGTATGCATTTTTAATTCTTCAACAATAATAGCAGAAATACACATTACTAAGGGTTAATTAGGGGCGATGCGGTGGTATAGTGGTTATCATGGTTGCCTCACATCAAGAAGGTCCCATTTACATGTTCTCCCTGTGCTTGCATTGGTTTCCTCTGGTTACGCCGGTTTCGTCCACACAGTTGATTGGTGATTCTAAATTGCCTTATAGGAGTGAATGTGTGTGCCCTGTGATAAACTTGTGCCTCTCTCCCTATGTGAGCTGAGCCCCAGCAGACCCCCATGACCCCGAATTAGGGAATAAGCAGTTAAGAAGATGAATGAATGAATTGAATGAATGAAGTGTTTATCCCATTATTATTATTATTATTACTATTATTAGTGTGCCTGAAATATTGTCCATAGCAAAGATTACTTAATTTACACGAGTTAAGAGATAAAATACAGCACATGTTTAAAATGTGGTTTAGTTTTCAACCCCCTAACTCCGAAACTGGAGCAGCTAAACTCAAGGGAAATTTCACCAAGTCATATCTAGGTTTACTTGCTACAGCCAGAATTTAGTTTTATTTTAATGTCAGATTTCCTGACTGGCAATTTTAGAGAATTGTTATAATCAAGCAATGGTCTCTTAATAAACAAAAAAAAAAAGCCTCAATTCTGCTTTTTCAGCGAAATACTTGGCAAAACAATGATTTCATTGCAACCATGTCTCTTAACAATCCTGTCCTCTAAGCCACCGTTAGCAGCCCACACAGCAAAGTCTCTATTGTTAAAATTAACACCTAGTGTGCTACCAGGTCCCCAGTAGACACTCTGTAATTACACCAGCCTGGGATTTACAAAATTTCACAGCTATGAACATCTACACACACTTATTAGAGACCTGCTTTTAGTAGCCATAAAACCCCGTTTGATGTCTAATGGATGGTGTTACGCATCAAAACAGACCTACACTACTGCTATGATCTAACAAGTTAATTTAAACAGTCAAAACCGCGAAACAGTCGCTTCAAACACACGTACCATGCAATTACTGTTAGATTAACCGCTTTACATAATCCTTGTCTTTAAAGTACAAAAAAATCAGAGCTGTCCAATGAAAAAACATTTTAAATCATATAGCAATATAGTAAGGACAGTAATGTATGAGAAGGTAATGAATAAAAGGTTCTGCTTACACACAAATTGTTTAAAACAATACACAGGACATAGCTATTTCCACCCAGTTCTTGAAAGAAATCATCCATTAAAGTTTTTTCAGTGTAAATAGAGATTCAGAGTAAACAGGAATGACTTTGAGATCTTAGAGATTTATATTAAGCAGAACAGTGATATACTTTCAAATAAAGACCAGAGGAAAAATAAAACTAGGTTTAATACATAACTACAGAAGGTTCTACTTAAAAATGCAACACAAACAGATATGTAGACTGAAATACAGAATGATACAGAATTTAGCATCTGAAAGCTCCATAGGTCCCAAATTTTTCCTTAGTCTCACCTTGGGTCCTTTGATTTTCCTTTAAGTTCCCTAGTTAGCTTCTGCCTCCAAGTACACATTATTTTACTGGCTATGCTTTATCTCTCTTTTTCCTACAATAGACAAGACTCTAATCTAATGTGTATTCTCACCTCATGCACAGTGTTTCAGACATTCATGAGCCTGCTCAAGTTAAAGCACTTCCTAAATATACTAATAGCTTGAAAGCGATAGCATTGTAGGAAAAACAATATACGTGATGAGAATCTAGAAACAGATAAACCAGGTGGACCAACTCAAAAAACAGGCAGACTAAGGCCTCCCATCAAGCACTGCTGTAAATAAAACCTCTAATCAGGAGAAGATGGTTTCATATGCATGGTGTATCATCTGGATACTGTCATGTTTGTCTAATATGTTTTAGATCAATGGCTTACATTGTTTTTTGTTTTTAGATTGATTTAGTTTCATATTTATTTTAGTCCTATCCCTACTCCCTTGTCCTGTAATTTCTGTAGAGCACAGCGCTTAAATTAAATCTGAAGCTGTAGAAGACACAAATGCTGTACATTCTTGGAATTGCTGACACTTTGAGATCTGATGAGATTTTGTCATCAATCTTTCTCTCTTAAGGGAGAGTAGTGGCTTAGGGATATGTGGTTAGTGCTTAAGGTGCCATGATGTTGATCAGGAAGACCTGGGTTCAAGCCCCACCACCGCCAAGGAAGTCCTGGGTTCAAGTCTGCCACTTTTGGGTCCTTGAACAAGACCTTTAACCCTTCCTGCTCCAGGTGCGCCGTAGCTGACCTTGCGCTCGGACCCCCAACTTACTAAGATGGGGATAGGCAAAAAAAAATATGTCACTATATGTTGCACTCTGTAGAATCATGTTTGTGACAAAAATGTAATCCCTTCCCTTCCCTTCCCCTTCTTAAGAAAATACATCTGAATATTGCTGGACCACAAGCTTTAGTACAATTTTTGCACATGGTTCCTTGCTACATAAACAAGTCTGAAGTTCTTCTTCAGTTACTCAAATCAACAGAATCAATACAAACTTGGCTTTATCTTTTAGGACTGGCAACCTGTCTAGGGTGTACCCCTGCCCTATATGTGCTGGGATAGGCTCCAGCATGACCCCAAATTAGGGAATAAGCAGGTAAGAAGGTGAGTAAATGAATTAATTTAATGATCTCACTGCATTTTAGCACACTGCTATCTCTTGCGTCAGTAATACTTCCAAAGAAGTATTACTGTGTTGTCAGTAATATTAGTCAGTAATACTTCCAAAGAAGTATTACTGTGTTGTCTGTGTTGATAAACTTCTGGCCAGTGGATACGTAATCCTAATCAAATTATAACCCCAGTAAAATGAAATATTGCAGATAGACAGCATCCAATCACTGCGACATATCGTTAAGAATCCACATCACATAATCATAGGTGCTTTACATGAATCTCAAATTATTACTATTCTGTATTATTTTATGGGCTCGTTGCAATATTACTGATCGTCTCTGGTGGATAATTAACAGACAGCTCAGAGATGAGTGTTGGTTGTTTAGTGTCCTGCTTGTGATTTATAACAGTGAACTGAGCTCCGTAAGGTTTGTCCTCAGACTCAACCTTTGCGATTCCAGAGGGAGATGTGAAATAGAGCACTAGTTCTGAAGTCAGACAGCAGGCTGTTTAAGAATTCAGCATAAGGCAATATCCTAGAAGTCCCAGGCCGATTGGTATAATATTATAATTTATAATATAATTATATTATATTTTATGTTAAACCTCACCCAAGACTACCTGTTAAGAAATATAATATGTTATATAATGTGTTGTGTCCATAGGGCTAGCTACAATTGCAAAAATAATCGTACTTTTTTATTCATTCATCTTCTAACCCATTTTTTACCTAATTCAGGGTCGCGGGCGTCTGCTGGAACCTATCCCAGCTCACATAGGGCAAGATAGGTCGCTAGTTCAATGCAGAGCCACACATAGATGAAGAGCGGCTCTTATTTAGAATCATCAACTTTTGGACTGTGAGAAGAAACAGGAGTACCCAGAGAAAACCCACACAAGCGCAGGGAGAACATGCAAACTCCGCACAGAACCCAGGACCTTCTTGCTGTGAGATGACTCTGCTAACCATTATGCCACCGTGCCACAGTAATCATATTTTGTTAGAATAAAAACATTTTGATTGGTAAATTGTGTAATTTTTTTTTTACAAATTTTAAAATAAAATGTTTGACATTAATTGTAATTATTAGTAGCGTGCAGCCAGGGCCAGGTAAGCCGTCTTTTTTGTCAATTCCAGTATGTTTATGTGGATTACATAGTGCTTTATATCATTCGCTTCTTACCTGCTTATTCCCTAATTCAGGGTCACAGGGGTCTGCTGGTGCCTATCTCAGCGCACATAGGGGGAGAGGCTGGTGTACAGCCTGAACGGGTTGCCAGTCCATCTCAGGGCAACACACAGACAAACAACCACTCAGACACACATTCACTCCTGTGGACAATTTAGAACCACCAATTCACCTAATCTGCATGTTTTTGGACTGTGGGAGGAAACCGGAGTACCTGGAGGAAACCTACGCAAGCGCGAGGAGAACATGCAAATACTGTACAAAAAGATCCTCCACCCTGCTATCCACTACGCCAGCGCGCCGCCCTGCTTTATATCAGATTACTTGAATTATAGATACTTTCTTTTGGTAAGTTTAAATGTGAAATTTCTTTACTGGCTCTTTCTTTATTATTTATGTGTGGATGGTTTAAATTCTTTACAACTTTGCAGAAATTGATTCTTGCATATTTGTGTTCGATTTATTATATTATATTTTATATATATATATACAAAACGTGTTGAATAATTGTGATTGTTTCCTTCTATTACATTGACTATTAGTTGGCAATGTAAAAAGATTTAAGGGCATCTGAAGAAAAACATCTTTTTTTATTATTAGATATTCTTTCAGAAACTGAACTTTCAGGAGACTTTTTCATTTTATTTGTTTCATACTTATTTTCAGAATCAGCATTTACCCCCCATAATTTCTCTTTTTGTATACTTTCCTCTTTATTGCAGTATTAAAGTAAAAAAATTTATTCTTCTTCTTCTTCCGACTACTCCTGTTCGGGGTCGTCACCACGGATCACTCCTCTCCACTCTACCTTGTCCACTACATCTGCCTTTTTCACCCCAACTACCTGTACGTCTTCCCTCACCACATACATACACCTCCTCTTTGGTCTTCCTCTTTTCCTCCTGTCAGGCACCTCCATCCTCAGCATTCTTCTACCAATATACTGCATGTCCATCCTCTGCACATGTCCAAACCATCTCAACCTAGTGTCCCTCACCTTGTCTCCAAAACATCCTACATGCGCCGTCCCTCTAATCAACCCATTTCTAATCCTGTCCATCCTCGTCTCTCCTAATGAAAATCTCAACATCTTCAACTCTGCCACCTCCAGCTCCGTCTTTTTTACAACGTCACTGTCTCTAAACCAATGAAAACACATGAATTGTTAATATATTAATATTAATAATCATTATGTTAATATAAACAACAAAATCAAACCACTGCTAAACAAAATTCAATATTACAATTCTTTTATATGTTGTGCCACAAAGTATTTCCCAAAGTGGTGTATGTTTTTGTTTTATTCCTAACCACCAATTTCTTCTCCAACATTTTCATTACCTGACCGTTCCTCCTTTAATTAAAGCTCACCAGCTATCAGTCCTCCTCAAAGAAGAGAAAAACAACAGCAGGCACACTGGGAATGTATTTTCCATCACATTGCAGATGTCAGCATTGGAAGTCGTGCAAAGGGCTTATGAGCTTAAAAAGGGTTTAACATCAAAAGTAATTATATGTTTCTGGTGCATGTACTCTTAAGGAAAGGATCGAGAAGGATACCATTTGCCTGAGTTTAAAAGCTAACATAGTTCAGCCTCTAACAGCAAAGGACTGTGGCTGGACTGTGTCTTGAAGAAAATGGTTTTATAGAAACATAGCCAATACTGCCAAATTATTCAGCATTTTAAAATATTTATTTATTTAACGCCATTCCAGCACCTAGGCTATATTCATACTAGTACATATCTGTTGTTAAGATCATGCATGTTTCTGCACTGTGGGAGAAAAATGGAGAATCTGGATTGAATCCAACTACGCATATAGCCACTAATTGAATCTGGACCTTTTTGCTGTGAGACAACAGTGCTAACTGCTAAGCCACAGCCCTGCCCCTAACACTGGAAGTAAAACCTTGAGCTATATAATAAGACATATGATACAATACACTATAATCAAACCTTTGTGGTTCCATTATTCAAGTAAGCATTAGTATCTCCTATAAGTATCTCCTAGTATCTCCTTAACAGATCCTACTAAACTGATTTAATTGACTAAAATTGAACTTTCCAGTCAAATGCATCTGTTTCTCCTTCTCTTTTTAAGATTTTTTGTCCATACAAGTGAAGGAGTAACACGGCTAGTTTGCCCATTATAATGGCATGTTTACCTAATTTAAAAGGCAAAGGAGTGTTACCTTTAAATCTTGGGAATGGCTAACTTGCCATATACTGTTTTCTGTGACACTGCAAAATGAATGGACGTACATTATGGATAGTTAGGACACAGCTTTCATAACACACAAGGTCATAAAATAGCTCTACATAGAAACAGACACTTTGGTAATGCTGTGAGCAGGTCAGCCAGATCTTGTCCTGCTGTGTGTGTGTGTGTGTGTGTGTGTGTGTGTGTGTGTGTGTGTGTGTGTGTGTGTGTGTGTTGGCATCTTTACAAGATCTATTTGGCTGTCACAGTTAAGAATGTTTGTCCTTGCTACACACAACCCAAATTCAGATAACCTGTAACTCTCACACACTGATGAAAATCAAGCAAACATGCAGTATTATCTTAATACACAGCACATCATTACATCCCAATGGATGATGTAATGTGCACTGCCTGTCCCATAAAATATCACCACCTAGATGTAACTAAACAAATAGGTAAGAACCTCTCGTTGGAGAGTTAATCAACTCTTGTAGGCTATGTTTATTAGTAAAAGTAACATCATTTCCACATCATTACAAAGATAGCTTAAAGAATTGGGACTATACAGCTGTGTAACATCATGAAAAGCCACTTGAATTTGCTAGGGAACATAAAGATTGGATTATGAAGCATTAGAAGAAGGTCACAAATAGGAAAAAGGGGAACATATGGAATAAAATGTTTGAAATGATGCTCAGGTGTCACAGCAGTTGGTCACGTTAGGTTCAGCAAGGTTATGTGCCCAAAGAACTAAGTCAGCTGACTAGCTGATAATCTGAACCACTAGGTTATTCGGATAACTGATTTTCCCACCTCTGATGGTATGTGCTCACATTGAGTCATCAATGAGAATTGAAAATCTTTGTGGTGGAATAGACTTTGCACAGTAGTTCGACTCAGTCAACGTCAATTCATGTCTGGACAGGAATAAAGGTGACATTGCAGACATCATTAAGATGATGCCGTGGTGAATGCCTGCTTTTTATCCAAACCAAATGTGATCAAACTAAATATTTGCCTTTTTTTGTGTGAGGTAACCAGATCATCGTACAGCATGACTACCAAAAAAAAACCTGCCAATGCTAGCACAAAACTGCTTTCTGCAAAACTAGTCTAGAAACTCATAAAGAAATGATAGATGATTATTTTACCGTGTGAGGAAACATTTAACATTTTTTTGTGTTAGCATATCCTGATACACATATCTGGTATGGCATACCATAGCTCGGTATATACAAAGCACTCCTTTCCAGATGCAGAAAGAAACAACTGAAAATGCCAATGCCTCTTTTCAGAACATTAATAGCAGGATGAAGGGAAGGAACACATTGTTTTGTTTGTGCTCTTTACTGCACTGCTTGAGAGGTGAGGTCAGAGAGGAAGAACCCTAGTTTGTTACCAAGGCCAAATGCTCAACAAAAATAAAACAAATGGAATCAAACCATCAAGAACCACGTGACATACAATTCACTGTGTATTTAGTTCTGGTCTAAAAATGTGTGGAAAATGCTGGGTGTGTTGTTCCTGCTATTTCCTAAGCCTCTGGTCACTTGTGCACTGGAGGCGTCTGACATTGGAAACAAGGAACTAGGAACTTCAAACAAAGAGATTTCAGCAAAAGCTTTTTTGTCATAAAATTTAACAAAGATTTTCATGGGGACAGTTGTGGTTCAATGGTTAAGGTGTAACGTTGTTGATCAGTTGACCAAGAAGACCTTGGTTCAAACCACCACCACCACCATGGAAGACCTCGGCTGAAGTCCTTCACTGTTGGTTCCTTGAGCAAGACCCTTAACCGCTCCTGCTTACTAAGATGGGATATGCGAAAAAAGAATTTTGGCTGATTGGTTAATTTTTGTCACGTTACACAAGGTGAACTTGTGGAATTCTAAAAAGTTCAGATGTTAAGATATGAACGGCACTTTAAACTACAGCAATGAGGTTAAAGTAGTTTACTACAGTTACAACAATTCATGCTGTAGTAGTAAAAACATGCAAACTCCGCACAGAAAGATCCCTGGCCCGGGAATCGAACCCGGGACCTTCTTGTTGTGAGGCGACAGTGCTATCTACAGCCCACATCTGTTAATTCCTGTACAAAATATTAAAGCTATCCAGACATCCATTACACCAATAGATTCTCAGATCCAACTAAACAACAATAGATTGTTGTTGTTGTTGTTGTTTTTTTAGATATAATGTCAAACCAGAAAAATAATCCCTCTTTTTTTGATCACATAATGGAAAGAATGATGTAATTGTTATGAATATATGCTAAACCATCAGTCCTTACTTTTGTGCCAGACATATCTTAGG
The DNA here is from genome assembly GCA_026260255.1 of Pseudolaguvia tuberculata. Taxonomy (NCBI): domain Eukaryota; kingdom Metazoa; phylum Chordata; class Actinopteri; order Siluriformes; family Sisoridae; genus Pseudolaguvia; species Pseudolaguvia tuberculata. The sequence goes on along the minus strand of JAOTRA010068376.1, from coordinate 2,282 downwards.
AGTTATGTTTGATATTACTTAGGAAGATGGACTAACTATTGAAAATGACTGCAATTAATAGAATAAAAAATATCAAATGTAAGTATTAGGCATTGTGGGTAAACATCCTCTGATATGTACAGTGGAACACAATGCTTAAAACATGACCATAAAAGCATGGCCTTTATTTGTCAATTGATACAATGACCAAGCATTTTGCTATCATCGCCTTGATTTCAGAGCAAGCCTCCATTTTGGCAAACCCAATTTGGACCTCCTATTGTCCCTAGGGCATCTTTCAGCAGGAGGCTATATACAGCAGATCCCTTTAACAAGCACAGCATGGAAGGACAGCTGAGCCATGTTTGTAAAAAAAAAAAAAAAAATGGGGGGGTGGGGGTGGGGGGGTTGATTCTGGTGTACCATCTTCAATCCTATTTGCAACCAGTGATTACGCTTATATATTTAGCCAGAGAAAGTTTAATCCATGCCTTCATTATATCATTTGATGGGTGAAAGTATTCAACATACATACAATATATTTTACTTATATTTTTGACCCCTTTTTAGAAATCTATATGTTTTTATTACATACAATATCTAATAATTTTCTGGAAATAAGATTAAGTAACATTAGCTGTTTAAACAACTCGGAACCACACCTAGAACATTTTGACATTCTTGACATTCCTGCTCTTTCTGGAATTTGACAGTGAAGGGGTTTAGCACGTATAATCTCCAAATGAACTTGGCTCACAAAGTATATACATTTTCTTTTAATTAAAATAAAGATTTAATGTTATATTCGGCTCGATAAGACTATATCGATCATAATCTCAATAAAAGGTTCAAAATGTGCCTAACCTACCTTTCAAAATAAGTAATTTTTTTAGGTAAATTCGACCTTAATATTATTTTTTATTATTTAACATAATTTCATTGAATCATTGAGTCATATTTTACTTCCTACTTTTTGGCCTTCAAAGAGTTGGGATAGTTTCCACTAGACCCCTGTGATACCAAATTATGGAATAAACAGAATGTATGAATGAATGCTGATTCATTCATTTTCTTCCACGCTTAATCCCTAATTCTGGGTCACGAGGGTTTGTTGGAGCCTAACACACAGACAGATGAACAACCACACACACTCACTCACATTCACTCCTATGGATAATTTAGAATCATTAATCAACCTAATCTACATTTCTGTGGGCTGTAGGAGGAAACCAGAGTACCAGAAGGAAACCCATGCAAGCGCGGGGAGAACATGTAAACTCAGCACAGAAAGATCCCTGGCCCGGAATCGAACCAAGGACTTTCTTGTTGTGAGGCGTCCATGCTAACCACTATGCTACCGCGCCGCCCCTGAATGAATGTTATATTTTTATACAAATTAAGTCACATATTTTGTAATGGTCTTTGGTTGACTACACCGCGGCGCAGTGTGGAGTGGATAGCACAGTCGCCTCACAACAAGAAGGTCCCAAGTTCGAATCCCGGGCCGGGGATCTTTCTGTCTGGAGTCTGCCTGTTCTCCCTGGGCTTGCGTGGGTTTCCTCCGGGTACTCCGGTTTCCTCCCACAGTCCAAAAACATGCAGATTAGGTGGATTGGTGATGGTTGTTTGTCTACGTGTTGCCCTGAGATGGACTGGTGACCCATTCAGGGTGTATCCCTGCCACTCGCCCTATGTGTGCTGGGATAGGCGCAGCAGACCCCCGTGACCCCGGATTCGAGAATAAGCGGGTAAGAAGATGAATGAATGAATGAATGTATTTCTGAAATGTCATCTAGCATGTAACTCATGAGTATATTAATATTCACTGCTATTTAATAACATATTTGTTGAATTATTCCCTAATTCTGGGTCATGGCGGTCCGCTGGTGCCTATCCCAGCACACATTGAGCAAAAGGCAGAGGTGCAACCTGGACAAGTCGCCAGTCCATCGCAGAATGAAAAACTAAACTGCTCCATTTTTAAGGTGTGAAGGCTGATTGGCTGGTTCTAACCCTCATAGAATTTAGTGCAGATACAGCTTATTAATATTTCTGAAGGGCGGCGCTGTGTGGAGTGGATAGCACAGTCGCCTCACAACAAGAAGGTCCCGGGTTCTAGTCCCGGGATCTTTCTGTGTAGAGTTTGCATGTTCTCCCTGTGCATGCGTGGATTTCCTCCGGGTACTCTGGTTTCCTCCCACAGTCCAAAAACATGTAAATGAGGTGGATTGGTGATTCTAAACTGTCCATAGGAGTGAATGTGTGTGTGAATGGTTGTTTGTCTATGTGTTGCCCTGAGATGG